>CAJNDV010002780.1:0-105792 GCA_905221635.1 Symbiodinium sp. CCMP2456
ATTGTTTAAGACACCACTCATACAACGTGGACGACTTACTAAGTCCACTTACATCACTTGCAAAGTGGACTTAGCATACATAGCTATTCGGATCAACTGGTCTAATCGTTTACTAACCGCACCGACCCTCCAAGTAGTTGGATGTCGGCCACCGATGGAGCCAGTGTTTGCCACCGCTTGGACCGGCGTGGATTCGGCAGAAGAACACATCCAAGTCAGCACGCCACTCAGTCATTGCTGGCCACACGGGTCGGATCGATGCAAGCAAACGACAACGAGTTTGTCATGAAAGGTGACGACTTTGTCGAGTTCAGCAATGGCCGAGCTTCAGTTGTGATGGGATCTGTTCCTGCTGTTGGTTTGTGATCGCGCTTGCAGGTGTGTATTGTGATTCCTTGGAACTTGCCTCCGGCCCGGACAAAAAAAAGGCATGCGATGCCACACTTTATGTTTTGGTACAATGAGACTACGTGGATGTTACATGATCAGGTGGGTGAAGAGGCCCGCAGCCGAGGCCGACCTCCACCAAAGTAGAGCTGCAGAATCTCATGATGTCCATGCCTAGTCCTGCCAGATGCAATCGCAGTACACAGGATTGGCTGACTAGGCTCTTGTGGTTTCCCGAACAGTACAAACGACGAAGGAATGGCTTGGGCGTGCTGTGGCATGCGCGGCTGGAGACAAAACATGGAGGCGATTCTGTTTGTGACCAGCTGGGAGAATTGAAATTTGGAGAGTTTGGCTGTTCCCTTGCGGGGCGAAACTCTGGTCATCGCCTGGTGAAAGGATGCTTCCTTGATGTTGCCAAAGGGTTACTTGTCCGGCGACTGGCCCGTGGCTTGGAGGGTTCAGACCAGGAGGCAGTGCGTATTTCTAAATCCCTTGCAAAGGCGAGATTCCGCTTTGTTCGGCGTGTTCGATGGCCATGGTGGGGAGCAGGTGCCAGCGGCTCCCGTGATTTGGGGTTTCGTGCTACTGCATGTGCTGATGTGGATGCCAGGTCGCTCGCTTTGTAGTGCGGCAGCCTTACGGCAGCCGTATAACGACTGTTGCCGGTGTGACATGGAATTGGGACGGAAAAGGGCACAGACTGTAAGACGGCAACTGTGCGCTTTCAACTTGCGAGCGCACTTTTGCAGATTTCGCTTGAAGCTGGAACCTAGGCCACGCCTAGATTCCAACAAGGAACAGAATCATTTTGCCCAGGCGCCGGCTGCCACAAGTCCTGGCCGACATACCTGGGCCTGATGCAGAAACGGCCCTGCGAGAGGTATGACAGTTTTTGCTTTGTTGATGTTGGTCATTGGCGTGGAATTGGTGTTCAGGCGTATCTGCGCCTAGATGAAATGCTTCGGCAACCAACTTTCGCGGCAGAACTTCGGGAAATGACTCTTCCAGGCTGAAGCCAGTAGATCATGGCGACCACTGCAGAACCACGAGTGTGTAAGGCAACGAGCCACAAGAGTCAGCCGAGACTTGTGGCACCACAGCACCCTGGCAAAAGAAGCATTGAGAGGGAAGGGTCTGTTTTTTCGACGTGCTTTCTGCCAGGCAGTCTGCTGCTTGATCCAGGCGCCTCGATCACATCTTTCGGGCACCGTCATGTAGCCAGATGTTAGTGATTTCAGAGGATAACGAGATGATCCTCTCCCATGTTGGAGACTCTCGCGCAGTCCTTTGCCGGCAGGGCCAAGCAGTGGGTTGCCAAGCATCGCTGCCAATCCATCTTCATCTAGAGAATATGAATATAGAGTGATTGCAAGGGCTTGCCATCATAACAGGTTGCCTTGACGGTAGACCACAAGTTCGGGCCTTTCTCGTCTCGTCAGCGCTCAGAAAGCTTTCGGAAGGAGAGAACGAAGGTGTTGGTGGCCGCTGAGGCCTGAGCTGCCTGAGGAGACTCACAGGATCGAGGCGGCCGGAGGATTTGTGCAGGACCGAAGGGCTACTTGTACCGCAAGACGTGTCGGCCTCCGCTCTGAGGAGGGTGCCACAGCCATGGGCAGTGGGAAGGAATACCGTGTGAACGGGTCGGAGACTTAGGCAGAAGAGGGGAGCAATGTAACAAACCGTAGCACCGTGGGATGCCAGTGGCTGTGCTAAGGGGCCTCAACCTCTCGCGAGCCCTCGGTGGCTGGTTGTGCAAAGCTCGGCTCCATCGCTGTGCGGCATCGCGTGTCTAAGGAGATCTTCGGTACAAAAGCGATCCGAAGCTGAAGCCATCCGCGCAGTCACTTTGGCTGCCACAATTACCACCAGACTCACCACCAGACTTGCAAAGTCTGCTTAGGCTGGTATCTGCAGTACCGGATACGACGCGTGTTCAGTGGCAGCACGACATGGACGAGTTTGTTCTCCTCGCCAGTGATGGCGCCAGCTGCCGAGTCTTTGGGTCAACCAAGGTAGAACTCAGGGCTGAGGGTGTTTGGGAGGAAAGCCCGACCTCGCTGGAACTTGTACGAAGTATGCTCCAGGGGGGTTGTTCTTACAACCTGCAAAAATAATGTGAGAGAAAAATAGAAGTTGAGCCTCTTCCACGGTCGCAGGTCCGAAGCATGCCAGCTTACCACCAACGAACCAGTCTACCAACCGATGCACAAGACCGTCAACCCTGGAACCGGTCTTTAACCGTCGCCAGCATCGAACTCTTCAGTCCCGTGTGCGCGTAGCGAAGAAGACGAGGCCAGTGCATGTGCTGTCGCAGCGCGACAACTGGAGGTTTGGGAATGCGTGACGAACCAGCAGGCGGTCAACTTCGTCCGCACAAGACTGCCTCCGCCAGGATATGTTAAGATTCAAGATCAGTTCTTCTGGAGACTCGTCCAAACCCTATTGAAGAGGATCCAGGAAAGGCTTGCAACCTGTGTTGGCAGAGCCATTGGCTCAGTCAGGTGGCACGAAGTAATGTGAATGTAGCTTGCAGTTTGCATTGCCAAAGGCTGTTGGACATGTGCTGCGCAAGTACACCTGCACAAAGAGGTGGCAGCAAGACTGCAAAGATCGATAGCGCAGGGACAACTTTCCGAGAGTTGGCTTTGCTTTCCTCTTAGGCCTCGGTTGTGACAACCTCACGGTGGTCTTGATCCGCTTCGAGGTCCGTCTTGGGTCTTTGGGGTTTTGCTCGTAGATGCTGCTGGGCGCTTGTGTTTGTCTTTAGTCATCTTACGGTCTTACAGTCCTTGTTTGGGCTCGGACCAAGCCAAGGTTTAACCTGCGTTGTTAGCACGTGCCCTGCCCTGGCCTTCGCAATAGCCGCCATGTCGCGCATGTCCAAGATGCTGGTTGGCGCAGCTGCGCTGGCACCTGTTGCGTTCATCTCTCCATGTGTGCAGCACACGGCTCCTGAATCCCGTGTGGCTCCCACACGCACTGCGGCCAGCAGCAGCGCGGATCCTGGCGCTTCAGCTTCTGCTGCTCCCGTGGCTGGGGCCATGGCCTTGGGAGCAGGCGTGGCCGCACTAGCTGCTCGACGTGCCTCACGGGCAAAGCAAGGCAAAACGCAGCGCAAGGCAGATGATGCCTACGGCGCATCGCATACATCTTTCTACACAGATGCCGTTGCGAAGGACAAGTATGACACATTGGAGGAGGTGCTGGCAGAGAAACTTAAGGATCAGAAGCTAACTGGCATGGTGAACGAGTTGCTCGATGCGTGCGTGACAATCACCGAAGCCTTGCGAGTGAATCTCGTGACCGTGAACGACGCCTCAAATGCCTTCGGGGATCGACAGCTCACTGTCGATGTCATCGCAGACAACCTCCTGTGGGACCTCGCCAAGTCCTCGAAGTTTGTCTACGAGGCTTCGTCTGAGGAAGAGCCCGAGATTGTGCAGACGAACAAAGATGGCCAGTACGTTCTTTGCTGGGATCCTCTTGACGGCAGCTCGATTGTGGACAACAACTGGGCCGTAGGGACCATTGTGGGCGTGTGGGACAAGTCCACAGGACTGATCGGTGCAACCGGCCGAGACCAAGTGATGAGCCTTGTGGCATTGTATGGCCCCCGCACGACAGTCTTCATGACCTTGGATGACGGTGTCTACGAGTTCACGTTGGGAGATGGCAACAAGTGGATCTGCTCGCGTGACAAGATTCAGATCAAGCCAGACTGCAAGATCTTTGCACCGGCCAATATGCGAGCAGCTCAAGAAGTGGAGGGCTACAACAATCTGATCCAGCATTACATGACCAACAAGTTCACCCTTCGCTACACGGGTGGTTTGGTTCCGGACGTGTGCCAGCAGTTTACCAAGGGACAGGGTGTCTTCACGAATCCGACCTCCAAAGCCTCGCCAGCCAAGCTCCGGCTGGCCTTCGAAGCGGCTCCTTTTGGACGCCTCGTGGAGATGTCCGGGGGCAAGACCTCCGATGGCGTTTCCGGCAACAGCGTGCTGGATATGAAGATCACCGCCGTGGACCAGCGCACAGCCTTGGCGATCGGCTCCGCTGCCGAGGCCTGCGGCACCGTCTCAGCCGTTGCTTTAAACCAGGACCCCTACGTGTCCTGTTTGCAGGTTGACCGCTTCAACAACATGGTGCTGCAGAAGTAAACGGCGCAGGCCAGTGGGTTGGGCAAGATGGGGAAGAGCGGCCGTCGTTGAGCTGATTTTGATATGGCTGACCACCTTCCTTTGCAGGCAGTCCGGACCATCTTCTGAACCGGGTGTGCTGCATCTGATGTCCTGTCGATGCTACCGTACCAGTAGCTCAGCAGCGTGACTTGTCAATTAATCTTTTAACCTCCTGGACTCCAATTCTCCTGCGGCGGCTTCGTTACTTTGCGGCATTACAACTGAGATGTTTATGAACGGCTTGTGGTTGGCATTTACCAGAGCCGCCAAGTGGCGACAGCGTGGGCGCTCGCAACATCTAGTTCCGTGACTTGTTTCCTGCGTGCAAACTTTCTTGCAAGAGGTTTGATGAAGTTTTTTCATTGCTCAGTTCAATCTGCGCAAGGCAGGTTTATATAGACAGACCGAAGCGGCAACTGGTACTGTAAGTGGATTGTAGGTGGAGTGTAAGTGGTAGTGATCATGGCGATGGTTCCTTGATGCTCGTTAGCAGTCTCAGCGGCTGGGCGGCCAGAGTAGCAGCAGCAGCAGCAGCCGCGTCGTCGTCGTTGTCGTCGTTGTCGTCGTCCACATCACCATTCCCACGATCACCATCAGCATCAGATTCAGCATCATCATCATCATCATCATCATCATGATAGTAACATGTTGTGTGGTAGTCGCCGCAGTGGGTGTGTCGAAAGCGGACGAGCAGCAACACAAGCAGCAGTTGCGGTGGCGCAGGGCATAAGAGGATTGCGCAGGAGTCACTGTAACCCCACAGCTCCTCAGGGAAGCGTTTTGTTTCCATCACACATCGGTGCAGGATCCTGCAGCAGAAGCGGCCGCTAGGTTGCATATTCGACTGCTAGCAGATCGGTCGTTCCATGTGTGAACCTTCTGCAACATATGACACATGTCATCAGTACCTTCATGCTCCTGCACAGTTCCATGACTACGTACGGTCCGTTTTGGCTCGAGCCACGTAGACCGCCGCTGAGTGGTCCACTCCAGCAAACCGGTTGCCCGGGCGACGCTTGTATGCATAGGTCGTTGTTTGCCATTCAAATTTATTTCTATCTACTGCTGTGGGTGTCTGTGCTTCCCGAGTGTTGGTTTTTTTTGATACCCTGCGTTTCGGCCGCTTGTGAAAAGCTGGAATACAACGAGCCCAGAAAAGGGTTTTTTCTAAAGCGACAAAGTGAATGAAGTTTTAAGCAAGTCCCCAAGAAAGTCTTTTCAAGGTGTACAACATGTACATACATGTACCGACCCAAATCCGCAGCCCGCGAGATGGTGCCGCGAAAATTAAAAGACGTCGAACAAGACATTGTATCGGAAGAGTGTCAGGCACCTGGAACTGCCTTTCCCTTGTTCCCTTCGCGGCCAAAAGACTGTTATACACTTGTTTTTGTCGTGGGGCTCAGTTCCCGTAACACGTTTCCAGAAGCTTTGCTTCTGAGAGACCGTACACTCTGCACATTTTTTCAGAACAGTCTCAGCTTGATGTCCGCGGAGGGGCTTCACTTAGTCCAAGGCTGGCACACGATGTCCAGCCCAGGGTTTGGCATGCTGGCGACACTGGCACTGGCAGCACCTGGGAACCCAAGAAGCGGCAGCAGGAGCTGAGGACAGGAGTATGCAATCCTGCTACTGAAGCAACTGAGGCCATCTGTCACGCAGACTGCTCGGAGACTGAAGCAGCAGAGGCATGCGCAGGCACGGCTCGCGTATGTTCCAGATCTCATCTCTCACTGCCACCTGTGGTTTCAGTCAAATCGCTCAGCATGCCAGGGCAGCATTCCCATCACTATTGGGCAGATTCAGTTCTGCCACCCGGGTTTTCGGCGTACTCCTCGCACCTCGATTGCATGAGCTATCGTTGTGTTAAGCATATGGGGGTGCCAGTGCTGTTCGATGCCTCAAGGCGTCATCAGTGGGTTTGGTCGTTTACACTTGGAAGTTTGCGTGTAAGCCCCTCCGGCCTCACACCCCGGTCCATTAACATGTTATGTGGTACCTTGAACTTCGTAAAGGCTTGCAAAATGTGCTGCTGCCACGGTGGCAGGCTCCATGCTCCGTGGCTGCAGACTGCGGATGTACTTGAGGAAGAGTGTGGTTCAACACATGATAGTACTGCTCTGAGTGATGGTCACAGACCGCCGACTCAGATTTGCTCTGGTGGGCATGATGATCGAAAGCAAGAAGGACACTTTGTTCAGGGCAACTGCGGCAGTGCACTGTCGTCCTGCTGTGACGCAATCTGGGGTCTCATGTTGCGGCACCTGTATCTTCGAAGATTGCAGCAAGCGAGCACATGTTCGTCTTCTTGGTGAGGTAGGAATGCGCAATGTGGAAGGTAGGATTGGATAAGTGTTTGTGTTTTCGTTGTTGCGAGCGCGCATTCCCGAACGCGAACTGTCAGTAGATCATGCGATTTGTGCCCAGTGATGTGAATATGTGTGAGCTTTGCCTTCGCATCAAAGCTGGCAGGACAAGAAGGACAAGCCAATATCCCGTGAGGACAGGTTGGTTCTCGGCTTCGCTTGTCGACCGGAACATGCGTGCAAGTCTTTGCCTCTTGAGGATTTGGTACTGCCTAGAACCACCAGCACATGCTCGTCGTCTCCAGTGTCCTGCCTGAGAATATGGCCAGGGTCGGCTGTGCAGAAGAGGCCACCACTTGTTTTTGGCAGGTGCAAACTCCAGCTCCAGCTAGGAAGGCGGAGTGTCAGGAAAGCTGCTTGGCTCGGCCAGGAAGCATTCTTTCATGAACTATGTGCTTGCGGCTGTGCTCGCACCCGGGCACTGCCTGGGATTGAGGTCAGCAGCAGGATCCGGATGAGTCGGAGTTGAAGCGATCACAGTCTTTGCCATCATCGCAGTTGAAATGCTCAGACACTTCATCCAGTGCCTGGCCACCATAGGAGCAAGTATTGGTTGTCGAGCAGAGAACCGAGCCGGGACTCAGTGTGAGAAGTGTTGGCTTGAGGTGGACAGCGGAGCTACACCAAAGAGAAGGACAAGGACGTGTAGCCTGTAGAGTCCGTCGGCCACCGGGTGTCCGTGATATGTTTTGCTTCAACCAGGGACGCTCCGACGAGTTGAATTGGCGCAGCATGAGTTCCCGGCCAGTGCGGACGTTTTCTGCGCCTGTGCCCAAACCGAATCTCGGCTTGGATTCTTTTTAGAAGAGTTTGAAGGGATCGGGTTTCTCAGATGCGGGATGCCTCAGCTCTGTATGAGGAAGACGGTTGCAAAGCCGCCTCCGTCACCGTTAAGCATCATCGGCAAAGACTTGACAGAGATGCAGAAGGTGGAGCGGCAGGCAGACGGTTGACACGACACGGTTTGTCGCGTTACATTCGCATGATCCCCATGAGCACTGCATTAGACAGGTAAAGTCCATCCTCAACAAGTTTCCCGGCAAGTGAGATCTCGGGATTCGGCGAGTCCCAGCTCCTGTTTCTGACCAACTTTCGCATGCCTCTGGTCGTTCGGCTACCGTCCTCTCTCACTCTTTTGAGGTTAACTTGGGAGAAGCTTGACAAGCTCTATGACGACTTGGTGTCGTACTGCACGGTGGATGATCAAGACACTCGACGCGAGACGGTCGAGGCAGGCCTGAAGTTGTGGCGAGATTGCCCGCGAGTGTCCATCCATCGCTATCAGGTCATTGCCCGGGACGTCTTCAAGAAGGCTTGGGGGAGCTTGATCTCTGCAGACAAATCAGAGACCTGCATGCGACAGGCTACGCTTCAGCACCACTTTATCGAGCTTTACGCCGGCTTGTGTGCCCGTCTTGATGCAGACACTTTGGCTTTGCATTCTGCGTAATGGCCAACAGTCTTTCCAGCTGAAGAAAGTCCAGCTTGTGGGTGCGTGCCTTCGGTAACTCAGAGCATTGCTGAGGATCTGAAGCAGAGAGGGATCGAGGTGAACTTCAGAAGGGCACTTCTCGAACAGTGTCAGGCCGGTCGTGTGTGAGATCTTCATGGGCTCTAAGCTTGAGCTGCTTTCGACAGAAGCCGATGCTCGCTGGAGCCAGGAATCGTTCACCACGCATCTGGCACCACCGCAGATAGACTCGTGCGGCAAACTGAGGGTTCCCGTTGCATGTTCACATAGCATGGCTGGAAACTTCTTGATCATGCTCTGTTCCAGTTCGTATGGACTATATATCACCTTCAAAAAGCCGCACTTCTGACCTGTGTCTGAGCGACCCAGGTCTTGACTACGAAGACCAATATGAGATGCTCGTGAAGTACAAGACGACGCTTTGCTGCATTGGTCTGGTGTGAGCTTCATGTGTGTAGCATCGTGTTGATTATAATGTGAGGAAGATGCTTGGCAACGTTAAGCTCATCGCCCACCTCTTGCGTTTGAGGTGGCCTTTGCGTCCAATGCTTGCTGCCTGAAGCCAACCAACCCGTGCGTGAGAGGATGCTGGCGGCGAAGATCATCTTTCACTGTATCGACGAGCTCATCTCAATAGGTTCAGCAGAGGCTCCCCTGCAAAGTGCAGAGACGCAAGGGCGCTCGTTTCAGGAATGCGAGGTAGAGGGGCAGGAGAGGACTTGAACAAAGAGGATGTGGCAGTATCGGGGTGAACTCTCAGGTTCAGCCGTGGGGATGCTAAGGCAGTTTGTTAATGTATAGATGCCTCCATGACGCTGCTTTCTCGAGCAATTGCTGTTTTGGCCCGAAGACATCCAGAGTCAGATGCCGTGAGCAGTGGGCCCTTCGTGCACGCGATTGGGCGTCCTGCTCTGAGCGCAGAGAGCAGCAGTCTTGATGCTTGTCTGTGGGCTAGCTTATTTCCAAGGGAGTCTAACCATCGAACCTGCACCATGATTTCGAGTGGGAATTCGACTGCTGTTGAGTGCCTCCCAGGTGTGCGCTGGTAATGGCCCCAGACCCGTACCATGGGCTTGATCACGCCGAGATTTACGGCAAGAAAGCAGCAGACGAAAGCTTAAACCCCAAAGCGAGAGGGGCCTGGAAGGACTTGGCTGACGGCGTGCAGTCTCTTAACGAGGTCGCTTGGATCCTTTATCCTAGGATAGTCTAGGAGAAAGGTACCTTTCAACCACGGATATCCGCATAAAGGGACGCAGCGCAGGAGACATGGCACGAGGGGAGCATCGCATACAACAGCGACTGTTCTACTCAGGATGACCCAGATTCAGCCATTCGGTTGGGAAACCAGGCAGGCGAAGCGTTTCGAGATGCTCAGTGTCCAGAAGGCACGGTGTTTCAAGCAACGGTTCTGAATTTGGGTGGAGGTAGTTTGGTTTCCCCAGATGCAAGTCATCCGTCAGGCGATGCTGACAGCTTGTTGCTGGTGACGAGAGCTCTCACCAGTGTAAACAGGCGGAAGGAAGCTGACAAGCTTGCACGCGACCGGTCGCCAGGTTGCAACATCTCGGCTAGCTTTATCGGCCCTGACGGCTGTATTGCTCTTAGGGTGCCAGCCTTCTGCAGCGCTTGCACTTGTCTTTGGGTCTTTGCTAGATCGTTTTCCGCCTGATCTTCGCAGTCTGCCACCACCCACACCAATACTGCCGCTGCCGCTGCTTCTGCCGCTGCTGCTGCTGACACTTATAGTATTGTTAGTTTAACCGTGTAGCCATCATTGCTGTTTCAAGTGTCGGTGTGCGGCGTTTATACTTGCTGGCTTTCCACAACCGCGACTCCTGACCGGCACCACAAGTAACACAAGTACCAGCATTTGGTGGTGAGAGCCCAGGCTGGCAGAGGTCAGGGCGAAGGCAGACGGGCCCAGCGAGGCCAAGGCCCTGCTCGCACTGGCAGAAGTCAATGCGGACCAACGGGGCAGCAAGAAGCGTGAGGAGGTTGGGCAGGGAATTCCGGGTGTGGGAAAGCGGACCGGGGGACCTCGCGCAACGATTCGAATGCTTGAAGGGAGGTTGAGTTTTCAGTGAGTGTAGTGTCGGGAACAGGGACAGGTTCTCGCAGACCGGGAGCTGCCAGATCAAAGGGAAGCCTCTTTTCGTGAAGCCGCTCTTGTGCAGATCCTGTTCCCTGTGCCGGTTCAGGCACGGACTGCAGCCAAAGAAGCCAGAGAGATGTTTGAAAAACTCGCAGACGAACGTATGCGAGCGGCGGCGCTGCTAGTTCAATCGCATATCTGCATTAAAAGCAAAAACCAGGAAAAGGACAAGCGAGCAGCAGAGGCTTTGAAGTCCTTGGTGTGGCATTCGCAGACTTTTTTGCATTTTGGACGTTTGCATAAGGCTCTTGGTCACAGGAATTTACCGGCAGACTGCAGATTGGTCCAACTGGAAGACACCAACTGCCAACTGTAAGCATAGCCTGTTTGTCAGTATGGTTTTCAGTTGGACTGCGATTCATGAGGCTAGCTGAAGATGCCCGCAAGATTTGCAACGACTTGGGCGACACTCGGACAGAGGCAACATGCCTCCATGCATATGCTTCCGCCCATGACATCATCGAGCAGCCGCCCGGACAGATTTTTTCAGGGTGAGGCAGCTGAAGGGTAGGGCTTTGGGCCGGGTGGGCATCTTGAGTGAAGCAGGCCAGAATCAGGCCATTGAATTTAGGGATGCTTCGCAGTTGCTTCTGTACTTGGAGCTGATGCCCTGCCGTGGTTGTGCAATTTTGCTCCTGCGTAACAACGAAGGCACAACGAGTGCATCCAGGCGGCAGAGGATGCCCTGGACTTGTACTTGGATTTGCAAGATCCATATGCTGAAGCCTTCGAACTCTGCTGCATGGCGCAGTGGTTCATGAACTACTCTCGCTGGCAGCTGGCAATCGATCATGCAGAGGATCCGGGTGCTGGCTAGGGCGGCTTGGGGATGCTTTAGGGCTCAGGGCTTGCGGCAGGCGAGCCATGCGCCCCGCAGGACGCGCTGGAGATTCTGCGGGCTGCTCCCAAGCCGAGTGCATCGCAGGAGCTTCGAGCGCTGCAGATCCTGTCTCAGGCCCACCAGGGAAAAGGTGACAAGACTGGCACGGACGCGGTCCACGAGTCGCTGAAACGTTTCCAGCAGAGCGACAACCGCTCGGCGGAGGTGCGAACATCAGCAAGGCATGCGTCCACGGCTAGCACGAAGAGCGACAGTTTGTGCAGGCTGCGGCCATGGATATGCTTCTCAGAGCACATTGCGAGAAGGGCGAGTTCGAGCGAGCGCTCGAAACTGCTGAGCGAGCGAGATCTGCCTTCAAGGCAGTCGGAGACGAGGCCGCTCTGCCCCGGTGGTCACAATTTTGTAGTCAGTGCAGCCTTGCGAAGCTCTGAGGTCGCAGAGGCCAACATCTCCGCACTGATAGCTGGGCTATATCTCAAGTTGGGAATGGCAGATGAGGCTCTCAAAGAAGGCGCACGCCCACCGTCTGCAGTGGCATGCGAGTAAATGCTTTCCCATTTGGCGTAGGCCATGCGGTTCTGGATTTGGTCCGACGATCCGGCTCAACCAAGCAGAAGTCGGATCTCATGCTCACGTTGTCCCAGGCAGGTCGTCACTTCGTGCGGTCAGGTTATCCCTTGCAGAGCACTCGAGGCTTACCTGGAGAAGCAGGAGCACGAGGAAGCTCTGGCCATATGCCGTGATATGCAAGATCACTTCACCCAAAAAGGCCCAGGGAGGGAGAGGAAGGCCAAGTATACTTCCTGTGACCAGAACTTGCTTCTTGATTAGCAGGAGACGTGGAGGGAGAGGCCGACTGCCTGCTGGCAGCTGGCTCTTTGCTCGTCCTGCAGGGAGACCTGGACGAGGCTCGCTCGCTCGCTGCCAAGGCGCAGCTGATTCTCAGCGAGGAGCCATGCAACACGCAAGACACCACGTGCAGGCCAACAGTGCGCCGAGCATGCGTGGGTTGGCCTCGTGTTTGTCAGGAGGGCAATGCCACTGGCGAAGGCAAGGCACTTCGGCTGCTCGCCGAGATCTATGCAAAGCAGGAGCAGCACAAAGCAGCCATCAGGCACCTGAGAGAAGGAGGGAAATTGACGAAATTGAGTGAGAAAGGCCTTTAAGGCCCTCGCCAACTAGCTGCTTTGTGATTCTGGGTTTGGCAAATGGACGGAGCAAGGGAGAGTATGAGAGAGAGAGAGAGAGAGAGGCATACTCTTGTTTGCCTGTCCATCTGTGGATCGAGGCACGGACACCCTGCGCCCCAAGACCCAAGCACTCCAGAAGAAGAAGAAGATTCTCGGTGAGTTCGCCGAGAGACAGGGAGAGAGATGCAGTCCGTGCTCGCGTGCGGAGGGGTAGAGCTTGCTCTACCGCTCTGGTCTGTGCTGAGGAAAAGAGAGACCTGCCACATGTACTGTATCCAAGCTGTATCCTGTGCAGGGCTGGGGAGCGCTCCAGAGCCCTTCTGCGTGGGGAAGAGGGCGCTGCTGACGAAGCTTCCATGCTCTTCCTCGTAGCGCAGGAGACAATGCGGAAGTTGCAGCACCTGGTGGATTGGTTGCATGTGCCCGTGTTCTTCACATGATCCACGGATGTATGGAGGAAGCAGTGCAGCTTGCAGTCATCGAGGGCGCCAGGGTTGGCTTGGATAAACCTCTGAAGAGGCATGCCAGGCGCCGGGGAGTAACGCACTCATGTCTCGGGCAGGTGTGCTACTTTGCAGCGAGCCTCAAGCTGCTCACAGGTCCTTACACGAGGGCCCAGCATCTCCATTCTGTGAGTGCAAACCCTTCGGCAGAGCATTTGTGTCGGATGAGGTCAAGCCTGGGAAGCTAGAGCCTCGAGCCGGAATCTCATCCACCTGTGGCGCTTGGCAGGGAAGCGCTGGACAAGGCCGAGAAGTGTGCAAAGATGGCCGTGAAGCTTTGTACAGACAATGCCGCTTGCAGAAAAATATGCACACTCGTATCAGAATGGTGTTCTCTCTGTGGTCTAATTCGCCAAACTTGTTCACTGCAACAAAGGCTTCCGAGCAAGGGACATCCGAGATTCTTGGATCATCGTTGTGCTCGCTATCGCAGGCACGCCGACAGTTGTAGAGCAGTGTACCGAGTTGAATGCGACCATTCGAGTCGTTGCAGCACCCTCATTCCGCAGGTGCATATGCTTCGCAGCAAGTACAAGGAGGCTTTGTCCATCGGCCAGGAGGCTGTTCAGGTCTTCGTGAAGACGGGGCACAAGCGGAACCAGGCAACTTGAAGTGTGCGATGGAAAGTATGCCGCCGCGGGTGAAGATGCATCAGCAGCTTGTCGCTACACCGCTGCCTGAGCTTGCAGGCATCTGCAAGCCTTCTTTGTGCAGATGCGGAGCGGGCCCTCGAGCATTACAAGGAAAGCCAAAGATATGCCTTAGAGGCCAATTTTGGATGCAGAGATCGCCGCAGCATTAGGCAGACAAAGGAAGTTGGGATGCTTCAAGACACAACTCCCGTGGCAGGCAGTGGCATGCTTTAACCAAGCGGCACCTTGGCGAATTCGGCCTTTGGAGCTAGTTGCCTATATGCCAGTACCAAGGATGTATTGGACGAGAAAGGCGCGATTTGGGGCTTTGCAGCCAGAAGCCAGGACTTCACACTTTGCCAACTTTGTGCCTGGCAGGCCTGGCTGCTGCGCAAAGCATCATCGAGGCGCTGAAGCAGCACCTGGCACCACCTCGGCCACAGGTGGTCCCCGGAGGTCCACCAGGTGCACTTCCACCGCAGATGATGCAGCAGTATGTGGAAGAGGAGGTTGCTGAAGGAAGGGTAGCCAGGCCGGGCGTGCCGTGCTCTGTAAAGTGCTCCATGCCTCCATGCGGCTTCCTTCATGCGTCTTGACCTCCTCGTACTCTTGACAGAACCACGCAAACCTCGTGCTTCACGGAAAAGCCTTCCGAGGACTCGCGAAAGAGGCCCGGCTATGGATGTAAAAGCCCTCAGCCCGGACGTCATCAAAAAGAAGATCCTGGACGTGGCATTGAGCATGACTGGGGCAGATGATGGTGACATAGAGGCTCATTGTTGCGACGTGCTGTGCTTCACAGACTGGTCCCGCCGTGTTTTTGTAAGGCCGACACGCCGCTGATGGAAGCTGGGCTCACAAGCACATCGGCCGTTGGGCTACCGGCTAAGTTGAAAGCTACAAGTTGTTGTGCGGACGACCCAACTGAGTAGGGCGTGTGTTTGAGGCTTCGGGACGAGCTCATGAAGGATCTGGTTGGCATCAATTTGCCGGTGACCCTGGTCTTTGACTACCCATCGATTTCTGCAATGACTGAGCTAGTAGTTGAAGGCATGTGATCTAGCAGCAAGGAAGACGTGTGCTGCCCGTAGAAGCGCTCTGCTGTTTCCAAAAGAAACAGGCAAAAGTCTGTGTATCTTCCTGTTATGCCAGCTGTGGGCAAACAGCATTTCGGCCTCCCCCCGACCGCAAGCTCGCACATACCTCAGGGTGGTTGGAGTCGCCGGGGGGAACGAAGGTTTGCACAGCTGCTGAGCGAGCGAGCTAGGCACCTAGGAGAAAAAGTGGGCTTGCATTGCTTTCATTAAATGCAATGTTGTTTTGCAGCGGGGCCCATCCGGTCGGAAGCAAGCCAGGGTACACAATGTGAGGCCCTGGAAACGCTTTGTGCGTTTATTGAGACATTGGGTGGCACCTTTGACAAGCCGCAGTGGTCGGGCTACGCACGGCTACAGGAGATCTTCAAGCAGGCCTGCGATGTTTGCAGTGAGAGTGGGGTCGATGTGTTCTGGGGCAGGTGGAAGTCTTGGCTGACGACAAAAAGCAAAGTGCCCGAACGCGATGCCTCCTGAAGGATAGAGCCTGAAACTTGCTTTTGGTCCTAGAGAAGAGGTCCGAATCCCCATGCAAGGACCTCCTCGACAAGCGCCGCAATGCCTGGCAAGAGAAGACGACTGTCATCGCCAGCCCGAGAAGTGACAAGGACGCGGTCAGTCGGCCGCGTCGAAGCGTACTGCTTTTGCTTTGCAGCCACAACCCCAGGACAAGGAGAAGCTTCAGAAGAAGACCATCGGGTGCGAGACTTGCAATTGTTGACCAGCCTTATAGGAAGTCGATCATTCGGTGCCACGCGCGGATGGCACCTCGCTGGAGGTCTGAGAAGCTGGACTGGATGGAGGCACGCATCTCCGTGAAGTCGCCGCTGTCGGGAGTGCCCATCTCAGAGAATCTTCAAGCAGGTCCAGGTTAGTGTTTGAAAGCAGTCACGCGCAGTGAGGTCTCTGGGCGGCGCGCTGCTGCATAGGCAACTCGGCACATGGAGTTGGGGCCGGGGCTGTGTGGTTTGCCGCGCCAAGCGTACGCTGCATGCGTAGACTGGCTTACACTCTTGCACGTCTTGCCATCAGGCGTGGCGAGCCAGTCCTCATCGGTTAAAGATGGCCACGGCCGGCCGAAGTACAAGGGTCTTTGAGCACCTGTGGCCGACATCGAGGAGCGTATTATTCTTTTCACCACTTTCCGCCTGAGAAACCATTTGGAAGGGCAGGCACCGCTTTTTCTGGGGAAGTCTTGGGGTCGATTCGTTCCGCAGTCAATATGCCGAAGCTTCACGGGGCCAAGCTCTGAGATGCGACGGCCTGAGCCCAATACATGCTTGCGATGCCAAACCGGAAACAGCAACGCCAGAATCTGCTAGAACGGGGTGCTTTCTTCAGCCAGGTTCTGACCGGCAGGATGCTGGCATCGCATCCGATCTCCGAAGAAATCAACACTTTTGGGCGATAATGGACCGGTCATTTTCTTAGGGGACCTTCCCCGTTGGCCAAGTGATGTTCAGTGCAAGCACAGAGATTGGAAAAGCGGACGTGCGTGCACGTGCTTCCAATCTCTAGCCGCGCTTGAACACTCCCACTGCAGCAGCTACTTTTGTCGAGCAGTTGAACGGTTTCGCGGTTTCGCTGTTGTGCAGTTTCGTAAGGGATTGAGCAATTACTTCCCTCAGCTTGCCTTGTTTGATGGATCTGCTGATCGATAGAGCTGTGAGTTTCTTAGCTCGTCTTTCCATGCTGTGGTTGCAAGACTTCCTCCACCGAGCCTTCGTGTCAGAGCTACATCACTACAGCATCTTGTTTTCGTGCGGGAGAGGAAATCGATGGAAATTCGAACCTCATAGAGATTTCCTTTGAAGGGGTCGATGGGCATTCTATAAGAGATGGCCTCAAGGGATCAGAAGGATGTGAAATAAGCACAGTCCTTTCTTCCAGTGGCCCACATGGGTCATCTTCTGGTCCTAGAAGCTTCTCCAGTGAAGATGCCTTCGCGAGCGGAGCAAGGCGTGCATCGCCTGGCGACGTGTGTTTGCTGGTGTGAGTGGGCGAAACCCCTTGGTCCGGTGGCATGGACACTTGCTCCCACATACCTTTACGCAGAAGTGTCAAGCATTCATGTGAAGCGCAGGTCGCAACCTGTGCTGCATGTGTGTAGAGAAACAAAATGACGGCGTGCTTTGTATGTTTGGAGGCTTTTTGCCTTCCTGCCCCCTTTCAAAAAGTGTATCCTCTGAGGCAGAGCCCGAGACACCTGCTCAGGGCGAGGTGGAGGCCTCCGGGACTAAGCTTGACAAAAACGCCATGTCCAGAAAGAAGAATCTTCATGACATGCGACCAGTGCCAGGTGTCTGAGATGCAGAGCAAGCAGCTGGAGGCCACAAGAGTCGCAGCGTTCCAAGTCGTGGGCCGCGATGTTTGCGTCTTTTTGTTTCTCCGTCTTCTGCCTTGCACTTCCTTGCTCCATGCTCTGCTCTATGCTTCTACCCTTCTCTTGCGTCATGCGCTCCTGGTACAGCCCCTTTACTGCTGTCTTCAGCACGGCGGCGAAGCCACGAAGTAGCGTTCAGGTCGTTATTTTGTTCCATCTCTCGCTACCGTCGCTGCATGTCGCTGCGAATCGATGGGCTTCCGCTTCGTAGCACCGCGCCAATCGTGTAATATCAGCGTGGGCCTCATCTTCCAAAGCGTCCGTGTCTACCGAGTCACCGTTTTGCAAAACAGCATGTGCTGCACTCTGGACTCCTACCGTATTCACTTCAAATCTTGAGCTTCTTAACCTTTCACGACATGGCACCAGCCATGCGGAAGACAACGCCTGTGCAGGTGGCGCTGAGTCAAACAATCCAGCGCCTTGCGGCCGGGCGGCTGCGGAGGAAAGAGTCGCAGGCGCATCTGTGGCATCCTGTGGCTGGTCGTGCGTCAGGTCTTATGCATCTTATGTGTGATTGTGCGAGCACAGGAAGAAGTTGAGGCCCGACTGGAGCGTGAGAAGCAGGAGCTTGATGCAGACGTTCGCTGATTCTGGCTCTGTTCTCCATGCTTCGAAGGAACGGGAAGAGCGTGAGGCGCAAGAAAAGGAGGAGTTTGGAGGGTTCAATTCTGTGCAATTCTTCGGAGACGGAAGTTCGGAGTCGGAAGCCGGTCAAGGAGCGCCTTCAAGAGGAGCTGCGCCGAAAGCGACGCGCGGAACGCGCCCTGCTAGAGAGTTCCTCGTCTCCTCAGAGCAGCGGAACGGCTCACCGTCATGGCCATCAGTAGTTCGCCGGATAGTTTAAGGCCAAAGCAAAAAGAAGATGCCGCAAGCCAAGCTCCCGCACTGTCTGACGTGGGAAGCAGTTCGATGAAAGGAGCGTGATACAACATGTTCGGAAGGAAGTTCTGTGCAGCCCTGGAGGACGACGACGAGGAGTCTTGTGCTTTAGCTGTCTGCGTGTCAGTGAGGCAACATGACGCGCTTCTGACTTGGTTCCGCCACCTGGCTATTTCGGTGAGTCCAGACCTCTTGACAAGGACAGCGGCTGAGACCCGCACACGGTGGCTTCAACATGCTGCAGAGTGAAAGTGAAAGAGCAGACTGCCCGACGAATCATAACATCACAAGGCAGCACATGTCACACCTGCGTGGCCGATGGCGTACCTGGCTCCGACGCAGTAGCTTGCTTGTGCTTGCATAGCCAATTCCGAGGGCGCAGGTGTACTTGCATTCTTCGTCGCATGTGCAAGCATGGTGAAAGCAGCCGGCGGCAAACGACAGTAAACTCCCGGCCAAAGCCGGCAGACAAGCACAAGTTTCGTCGGCAGTTTGCCCCAGAAATACGGGCAGACCAGTCGCCAAACTCAGACGGCTTGAGGCTTCCTGGGACTCCTGTCGTTCTTCCGTCGTGGCCATACGAAAGAGCTTCGGAGGAGATACGAAGCCCGACGAGCCCGCACGCCTTGGTGCCTCCGCTGGCACGAAAGCGCCTTGCGTGGGCTCGGGCTGCGACTGAAGACGTGATTTGCTGCTCTCCCTGTTCTCCCTGTGCTTTGTCGCCTGCTCCACCATCGCCCTCGCCGCGATCCTCACCTTCGCCCCATTCACGATCTCCTCAGGCAGCCAAGCTCTCGCCACTGAAAACTCGTGCTCTTTCCGTGGACACGTGCTTTGTGTCGAGCTTCGTCCGAGTCCACACCCCAAGTAGCGATGGTGAAAGCAGACATGATCCTCTTACAGCGTCTTGATCGCAATGTACGTCGTGTTTTCTTTGACTGGCGGGGGCAGACTGGAAGCATCTGGGAATGTCGTTTTAAGGTCACGGAAGTATCCTCGCAGGAAAGCCGCGGGCAGGAGTGGGTGGATCAGAACAGCACAGGAATGCGACGCGTAGCCGCGTAGGCAGGTTTTATGAAGGGGGGTTTGCTCGTCACTTGTCGCCTTGGTCGGGTTGCTCGGATGATCTTGCCTGCAGGATTTGCAAGACAGCATTCGACGCCGCAGCCAGCATCTGCGCTCACGGCTGCAAAAGGCGGTGGCATTGCAACGGCTATGCGACGAAGCGCCGGCCTCAACGACCTGAAGCCTTTCGCGTCCTTGCATCTCCTTGCATTTGTTGTCTTCTCCGCGTTCAATTTAGGAGCATCAATCAAGCAGATCTGTGAAACGCAGCCAAGGAAGGAATACCAAACGACTTTGCTGTCAAAGCACCTGCTGCGAGAAGAGCGGCCAGAAAGCATGGTACAGTTTTGCAAAGTTCTTGCCGGGAGACCGGCTTCATTTGGTCATGTTCTTGACGGAGCAGAGGCACGTCGAGCTCGGTCCACCTTCCATTTCACCATTGATGGACGGCCAGTGAGCCAGGGGGAACGAGAACAATGGGATGCAGCTGCACGGCTGCATTTACTGCAGTTGACCATCGGGAATTGTGTGGTTCCTAGGCTTTCGCGAAGTTCGCGAGCGATGGCGAGATCCATGTGGATGACTTGAGAAGGGCCTTGCAGCTGTGTGCCCTGAATCGAAGAAGATCCGAAGCATAGACGAGCATAGACACAACAGACCGCCGGCAATATGTCACGCTATAATGAGGCGGCTTCTGCGACGTGAGGGAAGCGGCTTTGCAGGAGGCGCTTAAGGACTGTACTGCCTACAATACCCTCGACAAAGGGGAGTTCGAGAGCTTTGTGTGTCGCTTCGATTGCGGCCTTCATGGAACATACAAGATGGAATTCGGGCAGCTGGATCCATGCAGTGCCGAAGCTTGGTGACGCCTTTGCATTGTTATTTCATGGTATTTCCGTAAGTCCAGAGTCAGAGAAACGACATGTGGTCAGTTTGTTAGACGGTCTAGCAGCAGATATACGAAGAGACCCCGCCGACCATATGTTACAGCCACCCCTCCCTCATCACCAAATCGCAGATCCTGCTAGCACCAGTCAGGGCACGATCGATGCTGGTCAGTTGGAACATCTGCTGAAGCGAATTGGACAGCCTGTTCGCAGATTTGTGTTAGATGAGCTTGTGAGCGAAGTGAACGGTGACGGGTATGGACACGTCGACTTTGATGGATTTCTCAAGGTCCGCCACTTGATAAAGAAGCGTGAGGGTTTTGCCGCAAGAGAACTGGACCTTTTCTCCCAAGTCTTCGAGCACTTCGACCGTGAGAAGACGGGCTTCATCAGCCAAGAAGAGTTCGCCAATGCACTCGCGTGGCTGGGTTTTCCTGACAGCTTCGCTGAACTCCATGTGGAAAGGAGGGATGGCAGGCTCAGCGAGAACGAATTCCTCCGGTGCCTGTGGAAAGTGCACAGCCATGAGACGGCACTGGTGGAAAGGTTCTTTGAAAGCCGCGATGCCCTTGGTGGAAGGCCTTCTGCAGGGTACGGAATCGGGTCTGAAGCGAAATATATTATGCACTAGTATTCCTGATTCTGAGGTTTTGACATTTTGTGTGTGGGGAGGGGGGACGGAGGGATGGGGAGAAGGGGCGAAAGAAGGAAGGCGGAAGGAAGGAAGGAAGGAAGCAAGCAGCAGGGTAGGAAAGCAAAGAAGGCAGGCAGGAAGGAAGTAAGACAAGGAAGCAATGACAACAGCCAATCGGCACCTAGGAGGAAGGGGGCTGAACAACCCCGGGCCATGTATCATTGCGAATTGGGATGCAAGGATTTCGTGCAGGACTGTTTTGTGGATGGCATGGCCGAATGCTAGGGAATGGGGCTAGCTTGCCGTTCCCAAATTGGCTTGCTATATCGGCTGATCCTGCAAGTTTGAATGCCCTTCTGCTTGCCGTGCTCCCAGACGATGCCGCGCAGCAGGAAAACAACAGCCTTCTGGTAAACCGGACCCTGTGCGTTCGAACCGTTAAATTGCTTGCCACAAGGCAGCATCCGACGAATTTGCAATTCCGCATCAGCTCGTTGCTAAACAACCCCCCCGTCTGTCCATCTGCAGAAGAACCGCTATTGGGGAATGCGGAACGCTTAAATCGAACAAGAAGGCTGAACATTTTCGTTCGTCTGAGCCAGGAGCGCTATCAACAAGCAGCTGCGTTCAGGCTTGGCGGCGCACCTCCCAGCAGTTCATCTTGACCCTGTCCATGCTGGTTTGGCAGGTGAGGAGCTCGTTACCCTGATCCACGGCCTGGGTTATTCCCCTTCGCCCCAGGCAAGGTTTCCGGGGCTTCAGCGGTGTTGCTCCCTGTGCTGGTGTTGACCAGGCGGTCCTTAATGCCATGGCTCAGACTGGCCTGTTGGTGGACTGCAGCCTTGAGGCAGCAACTGCCCAGGCCGGCTTTTTGTGTGTTTTGGAGCGGCAAAGCTGGACGGAAGGTTGTGTGCAGCCAGGCCTTTCTCCGCTCAGTGCCGCTCGACATCGGAGTGGATGAGGTGTGCAGACTTCTAAGCCCTGGGCCGAGCTCCTTTCGAACTCAAAGCCTGTGGCCTAGGATCGCTTTGCACTGAGGCAGCCTGCGATCCTGCGATGGCAGCTCCGATGCAAAGCTGTTCCTCTCGAATTCCAACATGATTAAGCATTCGGCCAGTTCGGCCTGGCTTTGTCAAGGCTTCACCGACTCCGAGATGCGCAATCTGAGGGAGGCCTTCAGCTTCTATGCCAAGAGCAAGAAGGACTTCGAGTAGTAAAGCGCCTTCCCTGCATTCCGGGGCCGGGGCATGGCGCTTTGCTCTTCCTGCTTGCACTTTGCTTGCTTTCTGCGTGCATTCAGCAGGACGCAATTTGGGCCCCAACTGTTTGCAAGGCCTTGCGGTGGCTCGGGCATCCCCTGCCCTTGGACGACGTCCTCCGACTTATCGGCGAGGCCTCCTTTGTCTTATCTTTGTGCCAGCAGTAACAAAGCAAGTTTCATCTTGTCGCCGCGGTGATCTACTCTGGAACTCGTGCAAAGATGCAGCTCTCATGCTAAACCGCTTTCCGACAGGTTGATGTTGATGGGACCGACATGTTGGACTTCAAGATGTTTGTGAAGGTAACTCGTAAATGCAAAGACGCTGGATCGCATCAGTATCTCTCGACTTCACTGCATGTGTGCTCCTAAACCACAACTGAAGATTCATGTCGCTTGGTCAGCTCCTAACAAAGGAGAAGGAGCAAAGAAGGGCAACGGAAATGTTTCGTTGCCTCGACATGGACCATGTGGGCTTCCTTGACGACTCGGAGCAATGCCAAGCTCTGGAGAGCTTGGGTTGTTTGGATGAGAATGGGCAGCCGCCGCCTCGCTCTGCAGGCTGGGTTCTCTCTTTTGTTAGAGGTGTCTTCTTTTTTCGATTTCTTTTTTCGAAGTCCGAGTCCTAGCCGGGCGAGGAGAGCGCAACGGCGCCGACCTTTCCACCTTTCTGAACATCATCGAGAGGTTCAAGATGTCGTCGCGGGCCACCAGCCGCGAACACCAGGCTGGCACCCATGGGGGGCTCTAAGGCTGTCTCGTCTTCCATCTGCTTGGTTGCAATGTTCTCGCAAAGAATGCAACTCTGAATTCTGGGGAGGAAGCTTCGCTCACCCCGCAATCCTCCGCACCCACCCTCCTGTTCTCCTTCCGATCCGATACAGACTTCTCACGTCAGCCCCGAACCTCCAACTTAATTCTGCAGAACCCTTGCCATCTGCTTCAGCTGGGCTCGGGCACTGTGCTCTTGCTATGCAGTGAAAACCTGTATCCGATGCTTCGGAGCTGCTTGAACTGGTGGAGAAGTTGGGCCTGCGACATGTGGAAAGACTTGCAGAAACCGAACGAGTGCATGGGGCCGCTACACAAGACAAAAAAACGCTCGCTTGAGCATCTAGCTGCGACGGATTCCAGAGTAGGCTGTTGCAACTCTTTCGGTACTGGTCCAGAGCAACATGTGGGAATTGCTTGCTGACTGCTGTGGGCCTGAAGGGCTACGGCTTCCAAGAGGTTGCGGAGCTCAGAAAAATCTTCCACAACTCAGACAGGAATGGGAATGGCACGATGTCAAGAAGCCAGCTGGCGCGAGTTGTGGAGCAGCTGTTTCCTCGATTGGCCCACACGATCGAGTTTCGCCCTGTGCTTACCCATCTATTTGAGACCGCCGACCAGGACACTGCGAACTGTTTGGTCTCAACTAGGGTGCTGTCTTATGAGGGTCGCTAGATGCTGGAAACTCATGGAAGTCATGCTGACCACGTTCTCGGTGCATAGTGCCTTTGAATTGAGGCATCCTGTGGGCGTCTGCAGGATCACAACGGGTCGCTCGACTTTCTCGAATTTGTTTCCATGGTTCGCCAGATCTCGGACCACGAGAACGAAGTCCAGCTCCCTGGCCTCATGTAATTGAACGACACCTTGGGTTAGGAGCCCGACCATGGGTATCAAATTCGTGATCGGCTCAAGATGTCAGGTTCGAGCTCCACACCGAATTGGCCCGTTCAGGTAGTTTTGGTACTACAATCGACTGAAAGCAACACGGGGCTCGTCGAAAGATTCCCACAGAGACGCTTTTGCAGCCATGAGGTTTGAACTGCAGAAGGAGGCCATTGAGGACCTCGGCTTCTCCCAGGCGGAAGCGAACCAATTTCGGGAGCTCTTCATGACCACAGATGAGGCCGGAAGGCATCTGAGGGCCTAGGCAATTAACAAAAGCGGGTTCGGCATGTGGAGGCCGGATCACACACTTTGTCTCTGGATCAGATTCGGGAGCTGCTTTCGCACAGCTTTCAGCTGAGTGAAACCTGGCTGTACGGTTGCTTTTGCTTTGCATCTAAGCAGGCACTTCGGAATTCCACTTTGACTGCCAAGGATAGTAGACTGGAGCAGCTGCGTGTGTTCTTCGGTCATGTGGTGCGACCGTATCATCCGGTCGATGGCGGAGCTGGCTTCATCGAGTTTTTGCATATCATGCGCATCCTGACCTGGTATCGGTAGCAGAATAAGAAGTTCGGGCCAAGCATGCGAGTTGATGGACATGCATGTGTCGAGTAAGGAAAAGTTGCCCAAGCAGGGTGGTGTGCTTCAGCTTGACGGATGCCTCGGCCATTGCAGAAGCTCGAGCTGTCTGCAGAGCCAGGCGAACGAGGCAGTCGACATGCAAAGCACAAGTGCACAGGCCATCTACCTGCTCGTGCAAGTGGTTGGCACCAACCGATCAAAGCGAGTACATTCAGCGCTGTGTTTAGGTGTTTACATGCTGAGTGCAGTATTTCCTTCGTCGCGTCGTTCAACGTAGACGATGCAGTCCCTCTTTCTATACTAGCTTCTGCCAACAGCCAGACTTGAACAAGTGTTTTGACCTTTAAATGGGCAGAATTCAAGCTGTCTTGTGCTGAAGCAGCTGGAAGTGAGCGACCGAAACCGTGCTTGCCCGGCTCGAAAACAGGTAAAGATCAGGAGGCTTGCACAAGAGTTCATGTTTTCCGCACTCGTTCGAAGGAAGTGAAGCAGTGCCCACCTCATGTCATATGTGTAGGGCGTTGCATCTGGAACAGTTCCTCAGCAAACCTGGGGTGTTGTTGTCTCTACGACCTTACCGCTCACATCCAGAGCAAAAGACGTTGCGTGAGTTTCAAGGCGCTACGTGCCCAGTTCCCGAGCTCTGCCCCCACATCATGTGGCCGGTGGAGTTCGCATTCGATAATGTGGTTTACATGCCAACAGTTGACGCAAGCTATCGTCACTTTTGTTGCCATTTCCTGCTTGGCCATTTTCCCTGGGGCTGATATGGCAAATGAAACCACAAGTTTCGAGCCTCCTGCAAAACCTGCAGGGATGAATATCATCTCATGATGATTGTTTCGTTTTCGAATGAGAAGTTAAGTTGCTAGAGCGCAACTTCAGAGACTACAACGAGAATCCGCGTGCTGCACTTCCAAAAGGTGTTCGTGCGGTCGGAAGCGCAGTCGTGTGGTGGGCATAGATGCTTGGGGCGTTATGTCTAGCTTTGGCTCGCATGCTGGAAGCAAGGACGGCCCCACAATGCCCTCAGTGAACCAAGTGCTAGTTCATGCACCCTGGCTGCTTTGTGACCCACGCCAAGAATCGCGGGAAGCCTCGGCATTTGATGCGATGCCATCGCCGCCATGGGTCTGGTGGCCTCCGCCGACAGCGTTGTGGTTGCCAGTGGTTGGACTGCACCGACTCCACGGTGCTGGGACCCGAGCCTACCTTCGGGACAGGAGCTGGAGGCGGCCGGGCGCATTAGGATAATGCAACTGCCGGACCGAATATCAGGCCTCCTTGGAACAAGCTCCCCCCCCTCCTGGCCTTACACAATTTCTTTTGGCGATTCAGAGATGCAGGTCTCGTGCTGCCGGCAACAGGCAGACTGTGCCGCTCCCGCATTTGCGCCCTTGCGGGCGGCCTGCTGTGGTGAGCTGCGACAGGGCGTGCAGCGTTTCAGCGCAGAGTGGGAGCGGGCCTCAGGATGGAAGTGAATTCTGTGGAGGCTTCGTGCTTCGTGCTGCCGGCTTTGTTTGTGCAAGGACCAGCTCGAGCTGGGTATCGAACACGCTTCGGAGGAGCTGATTGGAATTGTGGAGGCCACAAGTGCCTCCAGATGCGAGGAGCAGGAGAACTGCCGAGCAGATTTCTTTCTGTATGCCGCGGAGGCAGGAAGCCAGAAACAAAGAAATTTCTGACCCGAAGGATGCCCCCTGAAGGTTGCAACGTCTTCTTCCCTGGCGAGGGTTTTCCAGCTTGGCTGGTCGGACCTCACTGACGAGGGTGAGTTTGCCCTGCAGGTTCGACTTGGGCTCCAAGTAGGTCGCAGTATTTCGGGATATCTCGGGCCATGGATCACCATCAAATTATTGTCATCATCAGGGCTGAGGGCCGTAAGAGATCGGAGGCACTCCGTGTTCAGGAGTTCTGTCCAACCAAGCCGTTTCTTCGCCTCGCTCTGTCTCTATCTCTACTGTCTACTTTGCAGAACCCGAAACTGGAAGTTTAGAATCAGGGAAGTGCAGCGGAGCTGCCTGGCGGTCAGCACTTAGCAAGTACGGTAGCTGTTGATCCTAGCTTTCTTGGACACCAAAGCTTCGCCAAGACCTCTCTTGCTAGTCCATATGCGACCCAGAGGACTGGCGTATCACCTTGCTTCAGACATGCTTGACGCTGCTGTCAGCTTGGCACCCCTTGGCGCAGAAGGCGTGAAGAACAAAGAACGAACAGGGAACAAGGCGAGACTTTGCTTTCTCCACCCCCTTTTGCACTCGGCGATTTTTTTCCTGAGGCGCGAGAGCTCTTCTCCGAGGCTGCGGGGCAGTGGTGGCAGGCGGTGCAGCAACGCTCGGCAGCGCGTTGGACAGCGGCCTCGCTGTCGACGTTGATCCCTTCACGGATCCTGCACATTGCAATGGCCGGGCTGGCGAAAGGGGAGCTCAGGGGATTGAAGGTTCTGTATGAGGTTGCGTCTTTTGAGTCTGAAGAAGGTGGCTTCCGTCGGCGCCCCTCCCTTCGGACGAAAAGCGCTGGCGGGTATTCGTTCGGCGC
Source organism: Symbiodinium sp. CCMP2456 (assembly GCA_905221635.1). Lineage (NCBI taxonomy): Eukaryota > Dinophyceae > Suessiales > Symbiodiniaceae > Symbiodinium > Symbiodinium sp. CCMP2456. The sequence goes on from CAJNDV010002780.1 coordinate 26,712, forward strand.
TCTTCTTCGCCAGTTGCCCGTTGCGCTTCCACCTGATGGTCGACCAAAGCGGTGAGGCCGACGTGCAGACGGCTCTGGCCTCCCTTGAGCCCTGGCTTCTCTCTCGAGGAGGGGTCGTGCCGAGAAGGGCCCACAGTAAGCGTAAGACGGCCCAAGACCAAGACGGAAGACCCGAAAGCTTGCGAAACGGATTTGACAGGCTCCTTTCGCCTCTATCGGGTCGAAGAGCTTCACGCTGCGTGGTCGGAGATCCGCGCCCTCGTCCCCGAGAGCTGCTTGCAGTACAGCAGCCACTACGGGAGCGCAGGCGTGGCGGCACAGGAACATGGCCAATATGAGACGTACAGTACCGGGCAAAGGCAGAGCAGTGTGATGCAATGTGTAGAGAGCGAGCTCCTCCCGAGACAGGGGAGCCGGGGCGATAGGAGTGTGGAATTTTGAGCCGCCCGATCCCGAGAAATTTAATAAATAGTGGCACCGAGCTGGACTCCTCCCGAGACAGGGAGTGCGAGGGCGCTCGAGCCCTGAAGGATGGCTTCGGGTGTTCCCGCATCTGGTGATCCCGGAAGCGGAGGCCGTGGAGGAGCTGGTCTGGGTGGATGCAGGACATCATGACTTCTGGCCACACTCGCTTTCTAAGGCCTGTTCTACTGACCAGGAGATTTCATCTTTCTGGACGACCCGGCAGAGCTCGCGAAGGAATGCGACGCGTTCCATGAGGCATCTGCGCTGATAGTCCGAACTAGTCCCGTGCTTGCGCGGAACCTGCTCGCGGATTTTTGAGGACCACTTGATTGGTGTGGCAGATCCGCAAGTCTTGGGGCTTCCCTTGCAGCTGTTTCTGCTTCCGCGGCTGCGAGAGCGGGCACATCTCTGGGCGGAGCTGGTGACAGGAGCCGTGCTGCGTGGCCGCGAGGCTCAACAAAAATCTTTCAGGTCTTTCGGTGTCTGTGAGGAGGTTCGGTGCACTTGCCAGATCCTGCCAGCCTGTGATCTTAGGATATGCAGAGAAGGGTGATGGCTTTTGCAATCTCGGTGAGGGACTGGCCTTTGTCTACCTCTTGAACAACACCGAGCACAGTCTGGATCTCAGCAGAGGGGAATGCCGGAAAAATCCAGCAGGGGCTACAGTTCTTTTCCTCTGCAGGTTGGATGTACCACCTCCTTCCTCATCGCTGGACATACATGCCTTGGGCTGTCTGGCTGCCGGCCCGTGGCACGGGAAGCATATGGGCTTCGCAAGAGCTTCTTTGGCGGCTGCCTGCGGACTCGGTGTGGCGCGTCGTGGCTGATTGAGATGAGACTCCGAAACACTTCTCTCGCTTCGAGTTGTACATTGTGCCTTGTGAAGGGCATGCTTAAGCCCGTCTTCCTTATTCAGCCTATGCATCCTCAGTCCTCGGAATCATCGTCATTGTGTTGTACAGCTTCTGCTGCTCGACACTCAAGAGACAGCAAACGATGCAGTTCCGTTGCCAAGGCGATTCTGTGTTTCCAGGTCTTCTGGACCGCCGGATTGTTCATGGCTTGGTTGTTGCCTCTGCTGGGGCTGCCTGACCCGAATCGCTGTTCTGCAGGACTTCATGGCAATCCGCGTGAGATGCGCGAGCTTCCTTGAAGATATTGCAAGCTACATCCGAGCAGCCATGGAATGGGACCGCACTTCCTTGTCACTGCGATTAGGACAAAAGTAGGCCATGAATCACGAGTGGCGCGTTTGAAGGACTTGCAATCAATCAGTGCAGATAATGGGCGGTGGCCTGGCACAGCAGCCTCAACAATTCGACCTTCACTAGTGAAATTCCACTGCTTCGCTCCCCAAGGAAGCACTTTCGCTTGACGCAGGATGCGCAGATCGTGGATGAGTTCCAACAGAGAGCCTCAAACAGCATCAAACAGCATGGGGCCTGCTAGAGATCTAGAGCGACGTAGGTGCAGAGCAAGCCGCATGAAGCTGTGATGCGGGCATTCGTTTGTGAAGAAAGGCTTGGCATGCGAAGAACGCGCCTCTGCAGTCCACTTCGCCGTGCTCTTCCACCAGGTGGGCTGCCGAGATCCGAGCGAATCTGCCAACGACAGCCTGGCGGCCTGGCGACTGAGGTGCCCTGGGTCCACCGCCTTCCAGTTGCACTGAGACTGAGACTTTTGGGGCAGCACCAATTTTTCCCCCCTCCCTCTGCTTCCGCCCCTGTCCTTCAGGCTTTCTCAATTTCTGGGCCGGCGCTGAGGTCGGAGTGGGCTCAGCCGTTGTTTCTCAACTCCCGCCTTGTTAATCCGGGGATGCCCCAGTGCAGGTCTGGGTGCCTCGAGCAACCGCTGTGCGCGAGTTGCGGATATCGTTTGACGAGAAAACTGGCTGGCCGATGTGAGCACTTGTTTTGAGAGTTAGAGGCCCATAACTGTCATGCTTTGTGCTCTCAGAAGCATACTCAGAAGCATGCAGTGAACAAAAGAGGGAACCTGCAGAATCATTTCAGCGTAGACCGACCCTGCAGCCGGCGCGACTAGATCAGATGCAACACCACCATCCTAGCCAAAACTGTGAGGAAGCGGTCACACGTCATGAAGCTAAACTAGCCTGATAGTCACAAAGATACAAACCTTCGCGAGCCTCCTTGCCCGTGCATGGCCACCGATGATGCTCAGCGCAGCCCACCCAGACGGGAGATTGCTGTTCCCGATGGCGTTGTCATTCTGTGCCAAGGCAGAAGACAGCTCCTCGTGGCGATCGAGGTGGCCCTACAGAAGACTGCGCTTTGAAGGCAGGGGTGGGTGGAGCAGTGCCCAGGAATGTTCGGCATCACTCGAGCTCAACCTTGGCAATGCACCTCGGCTTGCGTTGTTGGCACAGGGGTGACGAGCACAGTACCCTGGAGCACTTACTGGCTCCTCGAAACTTTGGGATGTTTCGCCGCTGGATCAATCCCGAAGTGGCATCCTACCCGTCACCTCTCTGCTGAACGGGCACGGTTCTTGCAGCACCACAGTGTCGACATTGAGATGCACAGAAGAGACGTCCCGCATGTTATCTGGAGTGTATGGCATGAAGCAGCCAAGAGCAGCCCAATAGCAGTCACAGGGCCTAGAGCCTGGGATTGTTGGTATGCCAGGCCTCCGTCCTTCAGCGCCGGGGTGAGAAGCATCGGAAGCTCGGCGACCTCCAGAAGGCAAGCAAAAAGTGTAGGAGGCCCTGTGGAACTTGAGCCGTGCGAGAGGCACTGGCAGACTTCAATGCCGCCCTTGCAGTTGATGAGCACTTTGCCGGGGCCTTGATTGCAACTGTTGTGATAACAAGGCCAACCAGGAAAGAACAGGTTCATGGCAGAGGAGAGGAAAGCCGATCCGCCGATCTGTGATAAGGTTGCTAGCTTGCAGTCTTCTGGCACGCTTCCGTCTGTTGTGAGGCCCTGGCGCTGGCGGGTCGTGGCTCCGTCTTTCGGTCACAAGGGCACCTGCCACAGGCCCACACTTCTGAATAGTCAGGTTGTTGCAGTATCCTCGCAGGCCATTAGACAGTGCGTGACGTCACAGTGGTGTTTTCAAGGCTCAAACCTAAACACTGCCTAGAGCGAGCATGCGATAGTTGGTGTGTGTGTGTGTGTGTGCATTTCGCTTATGATTCTGCTGTCGCTGATGTCGCCATCTGGGATAACAGCTCCATGCTTCCGCCCTGGCTGCTTGCTGCGTGCGCCGTGCCGATTGTGCTGGTATTGTACAAGTCCATAGACGACGGCATTTTCACTGGATCCACGGCTGCCGAAGATGAGAAGCTGCGAGCTTACTTGGAGAAGCTCGAGGCCTGCAGGGGAAGAGCCGGCGTGAGTCCTTCAACCGATTCGACTAGCTGATAGCTGCAGGCAGCGAATGACATGGCCGAAGTGTTCTTGAATCAGATGTGGGACCGTGCACTCGAAGCACCGGTTGAAGCAACCGCGGGCCTCACGAACTTCACTGTGATCACAGTTCTTTGTCCCAAGTCCAGCTGCTCGGAGCAAGTGAGATATAGCTCATTGGCGGTTTGGTGTGTAAGGTAGACACAGACAAGCCACGTGACTTTGCAATGCTGGGTCCTGGAAATGTCGCTGTTATCAATGCGGGCGCGGGCCAGATGTGGGATTCCTGGTATGACAAGCCCCGCCTCTACCAGAAGTATCTGAAGAAGTTCGCTGTTGACTTTCCCGATCGCATCGTAGCTCGGCAGTCCAAGGCTGCGCTCGTCTCGGGTTAGCCCCTCTACATAGAGCGCAGGTGATTCTCGCTGACGGCTACGATACAATTTTCGGCGGCTGCTCTGATGATCAGAGTCTTGATTTCATAAGAATACCGCCATGACATCAAGCAGTGCAGCCGCATGTGAACAAAGCATGGTGAAAGACGGCTTGTTTGATGCGGAGGCTGCTGGCATCTTTCCGGAAGATTCTCGATGTCAGCCAGGCAAAAGTGGTGTGGGGTGCTGAAAACTGCTGCTTTCCATGGAGCGACGCCTGCAACTGGTCCTTTGCCACTGATGCGGAGCTAGTCCCAAATCTGGCACAGTATGGCAGGTATTGGAGTGGTTCCGAGGTACAGAAACTTCACTCAGCGGCAAGCTTCTTCGCTTCAGGCTTTCGGCATCACAGAATCGTATGTGCCTGGGCTGCTTGGGACTAAAGCCTTCGGCACGCAGGTTAGCGCAAATAGCCGTACTTCAACTCTATCACGTGAGTCTGATCTCAGGGAACCTACGGAGACTGCAGGCGATGCCGGGACCTGGAAATTCCAGGATGACGGAAGTGGCAGTCGGAAGCTGTCGTGCTTTGCAGAGCCAGAGCATGATGGTTATTCAGGATATGACTCCTTCTGCTCATCGCCACCGACATACCAGCACTTGAACAGTGGCTTTCTGATGGGAGAGGCCTCGCATGTGCAACTAGGACGGCGATTGGAATCCCCACGCCACTTGCAGCATTCCAGGCAGCTGCCGCTGTTGGTTGCTAAGGCTTTCCGCTGTGAACCTTTGGGTCAAGCTGTACAGCAACTTCAACGAGACTGACCCAGATCAGCTGGTGGCAAGCCCCGTGGGCTGCGCAAGGAGTTCCACGTTGGAAGTAGCGGCTGCTGCACTTGGTGCTAGTTTCGATGTGCGAGATGAATCTAAGGCGAGGCCTTGTTCAATCAGCCGGACTTGATGACTTTGGACTACTCTGGACGGCTAGTATTGACGATCGGCAACATAGTCGAAACATCAATTCCACAACTGCTGAGCATCAGGAACGGAACGCTCTACAACCATGTAACGGAGGCTCCACAGTGCTTCGTTCATGGAGCTGGGCCAGGAAAACTCTTCCTGGCCCACGTCCTGAAGATGCTGCAGAGCAGGATAGACTAGCGACGTTTGCTTCAGCCGGCTCAAAATCCCTACGTGGAAATCCTTTGCGAGGGCACCTTCCAAAGGAGTCCGATAGAAACTTTGCTAGGCTCATGCGTGGCACGAGGCCTTGGACGACTTCGACAAGGCAGTCAGCTTGGAGCCCAATAGCGCACAGGCTGGGACCTCCCAAGGCGATTCGTTGACGGTTTCTTCGATTGCGGAGAGGTTCGAATCGCTCGCGCTATAGCTCTTCGAGACCAGGGCGAGATGGAGAAGGTCTGGGTTGCGTGGACTGCAGTGGCATGCTCAAGTACAGCAGGGGCACTTCGAAGGCGTGCAGAGGTGGACTCTTCATGTTCGGAGCTGGCTCGAACTTAAGATCACAGGCGTGCACGCCAAAACTTGGTTCCTACCGATGAGTTCGCTTTCGATCACAGTTGCGATAAGGATCTTGTTCAGAACACACATGCCAAACTGTGCGGGTAATAGCGGGTGGACATCTGTGACACCATGCTGTTTGCACTTCCTGGACACATCGGCGGAGAGATGGAGGAGCCTATACTTTTGCGTTTCGTCGCAGCTTGATGCCAGGAAGGTCAGTGAGTGAAATGCAGGAGACAGCAAAGGAAACAGTTGCGCACCGCTTTTGCGCTTTCGTGACGAGCTCGGTGATGCTAACTAGCACATGTCCAATCCAGTTTCTCTTCGAGTCTAGATTCTGGTGCGAAGCACAGGCTCTGAGAACCCTCAACGAGGACATGGATCCACTGTTCGAGAAGTGCCTCGGGCAAGCAACCAGCCAGCTTGCATGTCGGTTTTATGAAGGGTGTTGATGCCTGCTGAGGTTTATGCCCATCTTTGACCAAGATGTGAAGGAGTTCTTGCAGCAAGGCGAAACGCACGAGCAGCGAGAATCCAAGCTTGTCCGCATACGGTCCTGCCGCTTCCGCCTGGCCGACCAGTCCAGGTATGCCGCGTACCGCGAGTACGTTGCGAGTCTCGAGGAGCACGCCTCCGACTTTGCTCTGCAAGAGGGGCCGCGAAGCTGAAGAGGGAAGCTGCGAGAAGCTGCGCGATTGAGCCGAGCTCTGAGGTACAGCCCCGGGGATGCTGGAAGCTTCCTTTCCGAGCTGCAGCGGGCCATCGAAGAAGACAAGGCGGGCCGCGGGCCAGAACCGGTTATACTGATCACAGCTCTTCTTGAAGAGGTCCGGGCGGAGAAGCAAGTCGAGGCCGATTCTGGTGCATTGTTAGCATCCAAGTTGCGATGCAGAAAGGCCAGCCCGAAATGTCATGCAGCGGGCACGCGACCTCTCTGCAGGCGTTCTTGGTGCACATGGAGCAGCAACGGCGCATGAGACTGGGACCCGAAGCACCTCCAATGGAACAAGGCGCAGGGGCTTGCTTCCCTCGTCTCGTATTTGTTCGGTATGCTTACAGCGGAAAATGGTGCAAGGGGAGGTCGATCTGATGAAGGCGCTCTTCCGACCTCAGACCGTGGAGGACATGATGGAGATGCCCGGCTTCTGATTTTGATGGATATCCGCATGGTCGCATGGTTGACCATTTGGCCACGTCAAGACCGCATGCCTGCGCCGAGGATGCTTCTTCACATGACGGAGTACACCTCCTTCAGCAGCCTCATGTGCCTGGCATCATAAGTAGATTCCCTGACGCCTCCGGAGAGCTCTGTCCCTTTCTTTGTGCTCATCCTCTTATGCAGGCGGGCTAAAGTCCAGCAGAAGAAGTTCATCCGCGAGATGGAACGCCGCAAGCAGGATGCGAAAGCGTGGGCCGGGGTTGCAGTAAATCTATGGACATGTCGTGGAACTCGCACAAGTCACATAACCTTCTGCTGGAATGTGCAATGGCGTACATTGCCATTCTTTCGCCCGAGGTATTGATCGTAAAGCGCGGCACGGCAGCGTTCTGAAATCTTTGGCTGCAGCATTCTGGCTCCCATAAACTCCCTGTAGTGCTGTATGTGCGATTGGCCGGAAAGCCCGGAGAAGATGGGTTGGGATGTCGTGGGCTTCGAGTCCGTAGAGCCCATGGATGCGAAGCCGACATCGGGTGAGCCCATGGACTTCCTTCGGTGGCTAAATGCACGGAGGAAGTGCAACCTTGAGCTGGTGGACGGCACGGTGCTCAAGGGCTACTCCTTCGGTGCTCCGGTCTCCGTGTCCGGTGAAGTTGTCTTCAACACCGGGATGGTGGCATACCCGGAGTCCTTGACGGATCCATCCTACGCAGGGCAGATCCTGGTCATCACGTATCCGCTGGTCGGAAACTACGGCGTGCCCTCTGATGAGAAAGATGAGTTTGGACTTCCTAAGTGGTTCGAAAGCCACAAGATTCATTTGAAGGGAGTCGTGATTTCCGACTATTCCTACGAACCTTCGCATTACAGTTGCGTTCGGACGTTGGGACAGTGGCTGGAGTCGCAAGGTGTTCCAGGCATTTATGCCGTGGACACGCGACTCGTTACCAAGCAGATTCGCAAGACGGGTTCCATGTTGGGAAAGCTCATCGTGCAGGGAAGCACGCCGAGTTCACACCTTGTCGTGGATGACCCAAACACACGCAATCTCGTGGCAGAGGTGTCCAGAAAGCAGAAGGAAGTCTTTGCGCCTTCGCAGCCCAACCCTCGCTTGAACCGAGACGTGCATGTCTTGGCCGTAGATTGTGGCATGAAGAACAACATCATCCGCTGCCTCGTGAAGCTCGGGCTCCGAGTCACCGTGGTCCCGTGGGACTACGACTTCACTCAGGATAGTTTCGATGGCCTCTTCTTAAGCAACGGCCCTGGGGATCCAACCCAGTGTGCGAAGACTGTGGAGCACGTGCGCACCATCATGCGGGAGCGGCCCAAGACGCCTATCTTCGGAATTTGCCTTGGGAACCAGATTCTCGCCTTGGCCGCTGGAGCATCTACGTACAAGATGAAGTTTGGGAACCGCGGGATGAACCAGCCAGTTGTGGATCTGCGCACACAGAAGTGCTACATCACTGCGCAGAACCATGGATATGCGGTTGACAACTCCAGCTTGCCGGAAAGCTGGGTGCCACTGATGATGAACGCCAACGATGGCACGAATGAGGGCATCATCCACTCCTCCAAGCCGTGGTTCTCGGTGCAGTTCCACCCGGAGGCCTGGCTGAGCTGCATGTGTGCAGAGCTACGTAGCAGTGATGAAGTGCGGTAGCAGAAGGCGATACCTGCAGCATGTGCTGACTGCTTTCTGTTTGCCCAGGCATGCGGTGGACCTACAGACACTGACTTCCTGTTTGATTACTTCCTGCAGTTCATTGCCGAGCCCACTGCATCCCCTGTCACTACAATGCCTTACTCCATTCCGACAGTCTACAGAAAAGTGCTGGTGCTGGGATCTGGTGGCCTTACCATCGGGCAGGCGGGTGAGTTCGACTACTCTGGCAGTCAGGCCATCAAAGCTTTGAAGGAGGCAGGCATTATGTCCATCCTCATCAACCCGAACATCGCAACAGTTCAAACATCGGCCGGCATGGCTGACAGGGTTTATTTTCTGCCAGTGACACCGGACTTCGTGATTAAAGTGATCGAGCGTGAGAAGCCAGACGGGATTTTTGCAGCCTTTGGCGGTCAAACGGCTCTCAATTGTGCCGTGAAGCTGCATGAACGAGGGGTCTTTGAGAAGTACAACGTCAAGGTCTTGGGCACCCAGATTGAGGCCATCATGAAGACCGAGGACCGTGATCTCTTCAGTAAGGTCGTGGAGGCCTGTGGCGAGAAAATCGCCGAGAGTGATTGCTGCGATTGCGTCGCAGATGCAGTCGTGGCGGCCGCGAAGATTGGGTACCCGGTCTTGGTCCGAGCAGCCTACGCACTGGGTGGTCTTGGCAGCGGCTTTGCAGACAACGAGGAGGAGCTGCGACGCTTGGTAAACGTGGCGTTGGTCAACAGCCCTCAGGTCATCATCGACAAGTCCTTGAAAGGCTGGAAGGAGCTGGAATATGAGGTCGTTCGGGACAAGAACGACAACTGCATCACAGTTTGTAACATGGAGAACTTCGACCCCATGGGTGTTCACACGGGCGAGTCCATTGTCATTGCGCCTTCCCAGACACTGACCAATGCGGAGTACTATCGCCTTCGCCAGTGTGCCTTGAAGGTGATCCGACACCTGGGAATTGTGGGCGAGTGCAACATCCAGTATGCTGTCGACACAAAGACTTCAGAGTTCCGCATCATTGAAGTGAATGCTCGGCTTTCTCGAAGCAGTGCTCTTGCATCCAAGGCCACAGGCTATCCACTGGCTTATGTAGCGGCGAAGCTGGCGCTGGGACACGACCTCGTCCAGCTAAGGAATAGTGTGACCAAGTGCACGACTGCCTGCTTCGAGCCCTCCCTTGACTACTGTGTTGCAAAGGTGCCGCGCTGGGACCTTCAGAAGTTCTCCACAGTCGATGCCCGCATAGGCTCAGCGATGCAGAGCGTTGGCGAGGTCATGGCCATTGGGCGCACATTCGAGGAGACAATCCAGAAAGCGCTGCGCATGGTGGATGAGGCAAGCCTGGGATTTGATCCGATCCGCTACGACTTGGAGCTTGGCCGCCGCGGCTTGGCCACCTCCGGTCCAAACTTCGATGTGGAGCTCAAGAAGGAACTAGCCAACCCCACTCCAGTGCGAATGTGGGCCATCGCCAAAGCCTTCGAGCATGGCATGAACGTGGAAGACATCCATGCTTTGACCAACATTGACCGCTGGTTCCTGTCGAAGCTGCATGGCTTGCACATGTTGAAAGGTACCATGAAGTCTTTGGACTTTTACGAGCTGCGGCAGAATCCAGTGCTTCTGAAAGAGGCGAAGACTCGTGGCTTCTCTGACAGGCAGATCGCTGCGATCATTTCAGCACCAGAGAAGATCATGGACAGTGAGGTCTCCCCGCAGCTGCTGCCCACGGACCATGGCTCCCAGCGCTACTCTGGAGGCCCCGTGTCCGAAGCGCATGTCCGGCACCTTCGCAAGAAGCTTGGCATCGTCCCAACCGTCAAACAAATCGACACGTTAGCAGCAGAGTTCCCGGCCACCACAAACTACCTCTACGTGACCTACAGCGGAGATGAGCACGACCTGGACCTCGCAGGGAGTGAAAAGCAGTGCTCCGATCTACAGATTACCGAGTTGAATCCGGGCTCCACGATTCCGGAACCGCTTGCGCTCAACTTCCACAGCTCCTCGGATGTGATGCAGCAGAGCAACAAGGCAAAGAAGGACGTGGATGCTGATTCCAGAATCGTCGTGCTCGGTTGTGGGCCTTACAGGATCGGAAGCAGTGTTGAGTTCGATTGGTGCAGCGTCTCCTGCATTCGCACCCTTCGATCACTAGGCCATACAGCCATCGTTATCAATTGCAACCCCGAGACTGTCTCGACAGATTTCGATGAGTCAGATCGGCTCTACTTCGAAGAGCTAAGCCACGAGCGGGTTATGGACATCACAGAACTGGAGCACCCACGGGGTGTGGTGATTTCTGTCGGTGGCCAGACCCCAAACAACTTGGCCTTGGGATTGCACAAATGCGGAATCCGAATTCTTGGCACATCTGTAGAGGCCATCGATGCCTGTGAGGATCGCAACAAGTTCAGCCAGCTTTGCGACTCCCTGCGCATCGATCAGCCAGAGTGGTCGCAGTTTGCGACATTGCAGGAAGCCCGGCAGTTCTGCAAGGTCGCAGGCTACCCGGTTCTGGTGCGCCCCTCTTATGTCCTCTCAGGCGCTGCCATGCGCGTGGCCACCAGGCTGAATCTATCTTCCCTAGTCGGGCAACAGAGTCGTACACTTGTGAAGGGTACCTTCAGATCTGCATTGTGGAAAAGTGCTTGTGGGTAGTGCTTTCCCAAGGTCACTAACGATGGCGATTTGGACATGTTCCTGAAGACAGCTGCAGTGGTGAGCCGAGACCACCCAGTCGTAATTTCGAAGTACATAACTGGGGCAAAGGAGGTGGAGATGGATGGCGTGGGCAAGGCAGGAGAGCTTGTGAACTATGCCATTGCAGAGCATGTGGAAAACGCCGGGGTCCACAGTGGAGATGCCACTCTGCTCCTGCCCGCCCAACGCCTCTTCGTAGAGACCCATCGCAAGGTGAAAAGTACTTTGGCTGCTACTAGGAGTTCTGTCCCGTGCTACCATGTCCTTCAACGTCTTGTCTTTCTCCTTGCTCAGGCATCTCGCAGAAACTCTGCCGAGCCCTCAAGATCTCCGGGCCCTTCAACATTCAGTTCATCTGCAAAGAGAATGAAGTGAAGGTTATCGAGTGCAACCTTCGGGCATCCAGATCCATGCCGTTCATTTCCAAGACCTACAATGTCAATTTCATCGAGCTCGCGACTCGCATTATGACCGGGATGCCTGTTCATCCTGCCATCATCCAGCCGATGGACATTGAGTTTGTCGCTTGCAAGGTTCCGATGTTCTCCTTCGGCCGCTTGAAGAACTCTGATCCTCGATTGGGTGTCGAGATGTCTTCCACCGGTGAGGTGGCATGCTTCGGGGTCAATGCATACGAGGCATTCTTGAAGGGCATGCTGGCGGCCAACTTCAAGCTTCCCACGAAGAACATCTTAGTTTCCATAGGTCCTGCCGCCGCGAAGGCCGAGTTCCTCGCAAGCGGCGCTGCGAAGCAGCTCCAGGACATGGGCTTCGCCCTCTTTGCCACGAAGAACACGCACGAGTACCTGACTACAAGCCAACTTGCTTGCAGCCTGGTCTACAAGCCCTTGGTCAAACGAGAGCCGAATGTGCTAACGATGCTGCAGACCGGCAAGATTGATTTGGTCATCGACATTCCGGACTCTATGGACTCTGATGCCCTTACAGATGGTTTCAAGATTAGGCGGGGAGCTATTGAAGCAGCTGTTTCGCTTATCACTGACATTAAGACTGCAATCTTCACGTGCTCCGCCATGCACCGGAAATGGGTCCGAGAAAGCAGTGGGAAGCCCTTCTGGGATGTGTGCTCCTGGCAGGAGTATGTAGAAATTGTGGAGAGGCTCACCTAAGCCGTCTAGCCTCTGTTTCGACTTTTGCACAGATCTTGTACAAAGTACTCAAGCTCGCGAGCTGTGAGCTGCCGCGCTAGCCTCCGCTAGCTGCGGCAAGGGGCTGGGGTATTGGCCTGGCAGTGAATCTTGGAGAGATTCGGACGTTGCCGGACCTAATTAGTCGACATTTGTTCTCTTCTTTATCGCTGTCCTCCAGAGCTTCTACCACTCGCGTCGTTTAGCCTGCTTTTATGGTTCAACAGCACTTCGCAAACACACACGGTGGCAGACGGGGGATGCTTCATGACAGAAGCGCGGCACATTGCCAGACAGATTCACCAAGCTTACCGGCTTGTTTCGTAAATGTGCTTTCTGTGCTTTGCTTGGCGACCGGAGATTCTCCGCCCCACTGTGCTGCCCAAGAATCTGATAAGATATTAGGGACCCAAAAAGCACATAAGCATAAGCTTTTTATAGGGATATACCTACCTTATTGGGCTTCATTATAAGGGGATTTATATGGGATATCCGGGTCCTAATTTTTGCTTATGTGCTTTTTTGGGGGCCCTATGATACCCTGAGAAACGCACCTGAAGTGGAGGAGTTGATGATGGGTGAAACTGGGCTTGCACACCGGTTCATCCACTTCGTTCGATGCCTACTTGAGCATACTGCACCATGGACCATGCAGCAACAAACCGGACGAAATCACAAGGCCATGAAGCTGTTGAACGACGACCTCCACGAGTGACCACTCTGCACCAAGAGGCTTCGTTTGAAATTCCGTTCCTCGATCGATGAAGCTGAGGTTCTACACTCGATGGACGTCGGTCTTCAATCAAGAGGCCGACGGATAGACACATGCCGATGTTGATAGAAAGTCTCGAGTCTAGAGAGTCTAGAGTTAGGATTCGGGATTTCGAGCACAGGCGGAAAATCTCGCGAATCAGGGCCATACCCATGAGCAGTACGCAGCCTTCCAGGAGACGCTGGGACTGCAGTAGGCTTTAGTTGCCTTGCGGTTTCGTTGCGTTGAGGGTGGTCTAATGTCAGTGTGTGAGACTGCCGAGGTATACCTCCATCATAGAGAATCGCCTGCTGGATTTCTGCTCTCAGGAGCTACTCTCATGTCAGAGCAACAGCTCGTGAACGGTATTTCAGGTGATGCCTGAAATCTGCCCGTAAACCTCTAATGCTCCTGACATTACTGCTAGGTTCTTGCCCCGGCAGTATTACGAGTCTTGGCATCAGTAAGTACCATCGTGGCCAATGCTCCGGGCATTACTTTCAGCTTGAATGGTGGTGTGCGTACCAGTAAGTAGTCGTATTAGCACAAATGCTGTTAACCGTGCTGGCCACTGATGCCACCAGTCCCTCGTCTTGAAGTCTTGGCTCGTAGTATCCGGCACAACAGCACGGGAGTCCCGCATTGAGACGTCGCGCACAGGAAGGCTTTCACCAGGATGCCCGGGGCCTCTTCAACGAGCTGCAGCGCCTGGTGCACAAGGATCTCACGGTCTCCTGTCTTGGGATTGCTCGTGCCCCAGTCTGCTGTGTGAGAGGACCAGGAGCAGGTGGATGCGCAGCTGAAGAGGCACCTTTCGGACGCATCGAAAATCTGCTGCACACCTCGCTCTCGCAGGGTGCTAGCAGAAGTGGAGGAGAAGAAGGAAGAGCTCAGAGCGAAAGCAACAGAGCAGGCACGAGTCCGCACAGGCGGCTTTGTTCGAAGGGCGTGAGCTGACAGGGAGACTCAGAGAAGCCTCTCATCCTCATCTGCAAGCCAGTGGCCTGACAGAAGTTCCCGAACAGCTTCGAAGCGTTGGGCTTTGGCTTCGGGTTTCCGTTTTTTTTTTAAGGCTTCTGGGCCTTCCCGAGCTCCATTCCGAGGCAGCTCTCGGGGACTTGATGCACTCTCTGCCACTTGGCCTCGAGATGCCTCGATCGAGGATGTGAGTTGCCTCAATGCGCAAAGCGTTTCCTGCAACTAAGGGTTCAGCAGACCGAGCATCTCGGATGAAAATTTCGGCTTCGTATAGAGCTCTGCGAAGAACGGGGGTGGCGAGCATGAGCAGGTATCAGAACTTCAGCGCATCCATGCGCTTCCGCGTGGAACAGGAGCAATTGCGACTCAGGATCTCGTTTGCTCTGACCAGGACGGCTAGGATGGGGCCTCTGCCAGGACCGCATGATGAAGATGCTCCTTGCAGGGCTCGAGGCCGAAACTCCACAAGGCACGCAGTGGCTTTGCAGCTCGTGGGCTGTGGCTCCGCGGCCTCTTTCGCAGGCGCGCTGCCAGCTCCGGCTGCGGGTGACCTGGAGGCAGAGGGTGGTGCCACCTTTCAGCTCCTGTCGCCTACAGCATTCGCTCCGCCTGAGACACTCTTGGCGCAGGTGGTGGACGTGGAGGCTGAACAAAGAGCTCCCCCACCTCCGGCGATCGGCTTGGCGCCAAGTGCTCTCGAACTTTCAAGCCTGGGCAGAGCTGAGCAGTTCTGCAGTGAGGAACCATGACTGTGACAGTTCCTGAAGGCTGTGAGGCCAGACCGTTTTCAAGCCTAGCCGCTGGAGATATGCATCTACACGTTGTTACGGAGCATGTACAAGGCTTGAATGAGAATGTACACGTCTTATGTAAACACAATGACTTCGCACGAGGCACAAGACATGCACATGTGATTTTTTCCATAGCCAAGTGTAAGTTTGCCACAAAGTCTCTGCATGCATGTCGCTGCCCGGTGGCCTTTTCCTCGGCGCCTTCGGGAACTCATAAAACACAAGTTGCAAAATGTCCATCGAATGGAGAATCCTGATATCAGAACATGACAGACAAGCGCCGTTAAACAACTGCTGTCCTGTCCTGAGCCTCGCCGGAAAGTGCGAGTGTGCAACATCTGCTGTGAAACTACCTCTGTAGCACAACCCGAAGGCATAACACCAGGAAGGTGGCTTTTTTGGGCTGCAGAGCTTGTATGCCTGAAAGGCCGGATCGCAGCTAAGCTTGACGGTCTCTTGCCTTGTTTAATTTGGTGCAGGGTGTCAGGGCGCCATAGGGCGCCTTCGGGTTTCTCTGTGCCTGAGGCCCCTGATGGGCAGCAGCTCTCCGTGACGGTGCCCGGTGGTTTGGCCCCAGGAATGTCCTTCGAGGCCTCGGCCCAGATATCGCTTCCAGGGCTTCGGCGCGAATGGTGCAGGTTCCATGCCGCTCGGGAGGCTACGGAGGCGGTCCGCGACTCAGAGAACCAGCGAGGAGTCTAGCGAAAAAGCCGAAAAAGGCAGAAAGCATCCTGCAGAGGCTATACGGCCCCCGCAGTTCCTGCTCCAGGCTATGCAAAATCACAGTGAGCTTGATGTGGAGAGACAGAGCGACGTGGCCGCAAGAGAAAGCTGGTACAGACTCTCTGGATCCTCTCTCTGCGCTCGTCGATGTTAGTTTGTGTAGCGCGTGTCGCTCGTGACACTTCGCGGAGCAACTGCAGGCTGCGTGTTGCATGTGTCCGAGGCCCTTTCGGCGTCGCGATCGCGAGCATGGTGCTGCTGGCAGTCAGAGACTGCGCTTGCAGCTCCAACGGCCTTGATGAGCAGTGGGTTGTACAGTGCCCCTCGCTGCCTCGATCTGCAGTTTCATGTTTATTTGCTTATTGCTTGACGGCCTTCTTGGGTCGAAGCAATCGTGGAAAGCTTCCGGAGTTTGGGTGCGAAAACCGTGTCCCTGAAGGCACGTGGACTTGACGGCCCTTAGACCGACAGGTTTCTCTTCACGACCCAAGGTATCACAGCACGGATCTCTCGTCCCCCAAGCCTAAAGCTACAAACATGGAAAGACTTGGTGAGCAATCGCTGCAGCACGACGTGCCATGTAGCCGGGCCCGCACAAGCCTAAGTGCTTGAACAGAAACTGTTGTTCGACACGCTCCACCCAGAAAGCTGCAATGAAAAGACTGAATGGCGAAAGTGAGTCCAAAGGAATGTCGGGGCTCAAACACACCGGCCTCATATTGGCTCTCCAGGCTGTTGCCGATCTGGATCGAGTGATCAAACTGGAGCCCAAAAACGTGCCGGCTCCTTAAGCAAGATTTCAGAAGGAAGGAGGTCAGCCTGTCCTGACTGCACACAGGTATGCCATTCACACACGCGGGGAAGTGCAGCGAAAGCGCGGCGAGGTGGAAGACGGGCACTCGGGACAGTTGAGCAGCTCACGCAGTGGACCTGCTTTCGCTTGGTAGACCTGCTACACTCACTGCTACATTCTGTCATCAAGCTAGCGAATGACTCGGAGTGATTCGAACACAACAAGAAGCGACATGTGACTCCTGCACGAGTGCTTTCTCATGCCCTAGGCACCCACAGAAGTGTTTTTCCATGTTCTCCAAGAGCAATGGCCAGAGGTAAGCGCGGCAAGCAAAAAGCAGAACGGGGCGAACCAGAGGATGACATCGAAGAGGAGCCTGAAGAGGAGCTGGAGGAGGAACCGCCAGACCTCGACATCGATGCCATCGCTGAGAAGGCCGTAAGTTTTGCAGTCAAAGCTTCCAGTCGTAGGGATCCTGGACAACTGAAGCTGGATGTGGGGCTCGGTCCAGAAAATTTGTATTTGCATGGTACTGGGGAGAATGTCTTCGACACTTCGGCCGTAGCCGGTCAGTACCAGGCCAGCGCAAGCGACCTTTGTCGATCACAGGTGCAAGAGGCGCCTTCCCGTGCGCACCTGGACGGCCTCCAGCAACGGGAGGTGCGGGGCACCGCTGTGCGCCCTGTCAATGACATCAAGGAGAGACGTGAGGAGGCAAAGA
The DNA here is from genome assembly GCA_905221635.1 of Symbiodinium sp. CCMP2456. NCBI lineage: Eukaryota > Dinophyceae > Suessiales > Symbiodiniaceae > Symbiodinium > Symbiodinium sp. CCMP2456. The sequence goes on from CAJNDV010002780.1 coordinate 43,882, forward strand.
AGAACCGGACGGAGAAGCTGGACAAATGGTTCGGCTTGCCCAAGCATCGCATGACGCCGGAGCTTGAGAAGGAGTTGAAGGCTTTGAAGCTCAGGGCGAACTTTGACCCAAAACGGTTTTACAAGGCCAACGACAGGCAGGAGCTGCCCAAATATTTCACGATCGCCACGGAGGTTGGCGGTGGCATGGCTCCTGTCGGACTCCACACAAAAACGCGAGAGGTCCATGCCCACAGTGGCCGCAGCTTCTTGGATACCATCCTGCAGGATGAGACTGTGCAGTCATGGACGCACAAGAAGAAGAGCGAAGTCAATACGAAGAATGCAGCGGCACTGAGCAGCGGGCATGGCAAGCGGAAGTCCGAGGGGGCGAAGAGCACAAAGCGCGGAGGTGCTTGGAAGCAGCTTGCCTCATTTGGACTTACTGTTCTGACTGGTCCGGTTGATTTAGCCGAATCTAGACGCAACGATCGAAAGAAACGAGTTAGCTTCAGAACACTAGAGTCACCAGACTGGGAAGGGGAGCCTTGCAGGAAAAAGCGAAAAAGCTGAAGCACGCACACCATTCTCTTCATCACGATGCCCCGCGGCTGCTGGGTGGACCCGTACATCCTGTCGACCGGTGGCTGCACGCAAAAAAGTTGGTTTCCGGGACGGAGCAGGAGGAAGGCGAAAAGAAAAACATAAGTAGCATGCGAGGAACATGTATTGACCGCGTGGACGTGCATGAGCGGAGCTGATGTCTTGATCCCCCAAAATCTTAGCCCGGTATTTTTCGCAAACCGAGCCGACTTATCTGCGAAGCTTCGGTGCCGTTTTTTCAGGGAGACTCAGTGCTGAGGAGCACATAAGATCTACGAATTAGATTGACTCCTGTTGAGGGCTGAAGATCTGTGAATCTTGCTGGGCTCTCAGCTGCTGTAAGAGACTGTCCTTCGCCTTCGGTGTGAGAGATGGCGGAAGAGGGTCAAGGTCGGAGGGATCAAATCTGCCACTGCCGTGACGGGTGGTTGGCTGTTGCAGGTGCGTCTGCTTTCCCATCCCAATACGATGAGTCCGGCATGTTGGGTACTTAGCTGCCCCAATCGGAGCAGCCAGCTCAGACCAAATAGTGACCAGCCAGGACATCGTTTGACAGAGTAGAGGCCGAGCTTCGTGGGGAACAGCTCAAGCTGGTCTGCGTGTCCCGGCATTCAGAAAATGCCGACGGGCCGATGTCAAATCTGTGTGCTTCCTCGGACCCAAGGACTTATCCACTGGTTCCAGAGTGGAGGTTGCAGCTCTGTGGCAGTTACTGTCCGGAAGGTTTTTTTTCTGTTGATCCACACTTCTGCAGTTCGCTTCTTTTGCAGACCGCGGAGGTCTGCAATGTGGGGCACGATGTCGCTTATGCCAAGGGTCAGGTGGCAAGACAAACAGAAATTGCAACTTGGACGCACAGACTGGAAGTGAAGGCCGGCTTTGGCCAGTTGATGCTCTCTTCCGGCCCACAGGAATACGGACGTCTGCAGTTCTACCTGGCTCCCTGGCTGCCGTAAGTCAATCTGTCAAGAGAGCCAGAGCCGAACCAGGCTGTTCTCTTGCGGCTTAAATTTGTCAGGAAGACAAGCTGATGTTCGACCCACTGTCCTTCAATGATTTCCCTGCGATCATGGCCAATGCTAGCAAGGAGGTCGTCTGCTCATGCTTCACGGGTGCTGTCGTCATGGCAAGCCGAAACGAGTCAACCGTGCCAGGTGCATGTCAGAGTGGACGTGGCACCTCCAATTCCCGAGTGATCATGCCTGCCACGGTCCAGGCATGGATCGTCACATGCCCGAAGGGAGACGCCCCAAATCAGTGTCGCAGGCGGAGTCAGGGGAGCCACGGCAGCGCGACATGGGATAGCCGAGGTAGCCACGGAGATGGGAGCGTGCAGCTACAAAGAGCTGTGCGTCCGAGCCACCATGGCACCCTGAGACTTCCCAATCAGGGCTTCAAGGAAACGAGTGCGTCGGTGCAAGACGACATGTGTGTTGAAAGTCTCCGCAAAGGCACTTGGTTGCCGTGTGTTTCCGTTGCTGTGTGATGTGGGTGGGACCGGACATGGCTTGCAGGGACAAGTAGTGCAAAGTAATTCAATTAATTAAAGATGTGGCGCTCCAGGAGGTTCCTCTGCATCGCATGCTTGCTTTGCGGTGCCGCCTCACGAGACCGTGTCCTAACGGACCATCCTGCACACGCCCTCGAGGAAGCCATGCTGTCCATGCCTGGGCAGGTGCCGCCTGCCTTGAGCTGGGATGGCCAAAGGAAAAAGCTTCCCACCCGAATGCAGAATGTACAAAGAAAGTCGAAGTCTTGGTTGCTGACTTCAGAGGGCTTGCCCTGCTTGCTTCCCTTTTGGCATCGCGGGCAGAAACATTCAGGATGCCACCCCGAAGGGTGGTGTTGCTTGGATGAGCTGTGCGCGAGGACGGGGACTTGCCGGGGTCTTGAGCAGGCACATCTACCGTTGCAGCTGCCACACGATGTGCCAGACACGGGCTGTCACTTGAAAAGCTTGGGCGGACATTTCGAGTGGCTGCCAGAAGCAGCGGAAGCATCCCACAAGAAAAACGCGATCCTGGTGTTCCTTCTGTTGCAGAAAGGCGAGAGCTTGTCCACTGAGGACATGCGTTCGCTGCTGGATGTATCAGGAGAGCTAGATGTGGAAATCGTGTTCATGAGCTATGCAGCTCAGGTTGAGGTCAAGGAAGCCATGGGCACACTGCAGAGTGGCTTTAGGCAGCTGGCAAACTCATCGGACTCATCGCTCAAGACACCACGGATGATGAACCTGCACTTCGTGATTGAGCCTGCCGACGCCGTGCCGTACCACGATTGCTGGCTGTCCTCGGTGATCCAGGCCTGGTCCAGGGAGATGGAGGTTTTGGCTTTCGCTGCCGATCACAGAGAGCTGGTGTCCACGTCGGCCCAGGGGACTCGAGGCGGCTGGGCCGCCACCGTCGACAAGCACATGGATCGCGAGCTTCCCTTGCAATGGGCTGGCCTTCTGTGTGAGGGCCCAAGGGATTCCGAAGGCGATTCGCCTTGGCCACCAGCTTCGAGCAACCTTCAAGGCTTCGTGGCTTTGGCAGCTCGTGGCGAGTGTTCCTTTTACCAGAAGGTGCAGAAAGCACAGGCCCTTGGCGCAACGTCCGTCGTCATTTTCAGTCAGGATGACTCTCCCATTTTCATGGGCTGTGCGGCACCGGATCCTTGCGACGAAAGTCTGAAGATCTCTGCCGTGATGGTCGGGAAGTCCGTGGGAGAGCAGCTACTTGAGGCCATGTTCCCAAGCAACTCCTCCGCTGTGGCAGTGTCCCTACGATTCGCGTTGAAACGCCAGGGTCCAAGCATGGTCGCTCTCCTGGGCCAGGGAGGCGGGCTATGGTACAACTCCTTCCCTGGATTTGGAAAGTTGAGTGACGAGATCCGAGGAATGGGCTTCCGTGGGCATTTGCTCCACCGCACAAGAAAGCTCGGCGAGCTTGGAAACGACGTACTGAGGATCCCAGTGTTGGACAAGAAGAGGATGCCAGGCTCAATCACTAGACCGTGGACCCAAGAACAAGCCAAGTTGGTCAGGGATGGCTCCTTCTCTGAGCTCGACATAGAGCTTCGACTAGAATGCGAAGACCACTTGGATGAAAATTGCCCACCATGGGACCATGAGTTGAACCTTTTTGTCTGTGCGTCAGGGCGTTCGCAAGATCCAACTGATTGTGGTGATAGTGACGACACCATCGCGAGATGGATCACTGCCTACGGCCGCGAAGGCCATTGGCTGACAAGAGCTCCAGCAGCAATCCCGTTGCTGACTTCAGAGTCACAGTCCACGCTGCGCCTGGCCACTTGGCAGGAGTACATCGTGACGCTTGTCTTCTGGTTCCGGCGCAAGGGCAAGGCGGAGCTCACTCCTCTCACTCCTCAGGCACGGATACCTCTTTGGTCGGGGGGCGTCTTCGACCTTGGCTACAACGCTGCCCGAGAGCCGCTGTCTTTCAAAGCCCCTCATGCTAGCAAGATAGTTCTTACGACCTTGATCACCGGCCACGGCTGGGGGTACGATGAGGCCAATTGTGCGGAGTTCTGCAATCATGTTCACCACTTTGAGGTGAACGGCATCAGCAGTGACCGGCTGGTTAAGGACAACATAGTGGTGAACAAAGCCGATGGCTGCCAAGCGCAGGTTTCCCACGGTGTTGTCCCCAATCAGTTTGGAACTTGGCCGTTCGGACGGGCAGGATGGTGCCCCGGCAAAGACGTCGAGTGGTGGGAGGTGGACATAACGGAATGGATTCGGGCCGGAGAGGAGAACACGATTTCTTATCAAGCATTTTTCAATGACACAGAGTACGATCCGGTGCCTTCCAACAACAGCCACGACCTCGGCTTTCCGGCAGAGATTCACCTAGTCTCTGCTTTGATGTTCCTCGCGGAGCCTGGAACCGCCGCGACGCAGCCCGGTTCCATGTCTGCGAGCATTATTCTCCCATGAAGCCATTGGTAGCCAGACACAGTGTAGGCCCGCTTTCGGTGCCAAACTGGCATCGGAAGGGAGGTCTCCACTACTCACTACTCCCGGAGGCCAGATGTGTCTCTGAAGGCTCTCGGAATTCACTCAGCAATGCCGTTGCCCCTATAGACCGGCAGCTCGCTCCTCGCCAAACCCCTGCTGCACGTTGCTGTTGCTTTTGTTCTGGCTATCGCAGCAGCATGTGTGCTGCAAGCATTGAGCCTGGGTTCTGAGGCAGCCCTCGCAGATTTCAATGCGGCGCTCCGTATCGAGCCAGCTTCTGAGGGAAGGTTGCAGCCGTGAGAGCTTCCCAGCCGCGACTTGTCAGTCCCACATTCGCAGCAGCCTACGCGAGTCGAGGGGCCGTGAGGCTCCGTAGGAGCCCACACAGCCCACCGTCATCATCTCCCCGTGCACAGGCGAGTGCTGAAGCTGCATGCCGAGGCCGACGTGGTGTGTTTTCTTTCGGTCCCACATTCCCTCATGACCCTCGTCTCGAGGCCATAACCGACTACAACCGCGCGTTGGTACTGGCCTTGGAGATGACCGCTTGGCTGATGTTCAGCCTCTGCTGGGAGCCGTGCAAGTGTCCAAAAAATGTTACTTTCCCAGGCTCCAGAACCGCAAGCAGTAGTTTTGTAGACTGCCAGCACTGCCAAAATGGCCTTGGCCTTCGTCAAGCGCAGCTTTCAAGCAGGCAGGCAGGCGCAATGGCGGCACTTCAGTGCCCAAACAGCAGTCGCCGGAGTCCGACATGATTGGACTCGGGAAGAGATCCGTGAGATTTACCACGAGCCTTTGTTGGAATTGATTTTTCGCGCAGCCAGTGTTCACAGAAGCCACTTCAACCCCCGCGAGGTGCAGCAGTCAACCTTGCTTTCAATTAAGACCGGGGGCTGTGGTGAAAACTGTGGATATTGCTCGCAGAGCCAGAGCTTCAAGACTGCGGTGAAGCCTACTCCCATGATGCAAGTCGATGAGGTCCTCGAAGCTGCCCGCAGAGCAAAAGAGGCAGGCTCCACGCGATTTTGCATGGGCACGGCCTGGCGTGGAGTGGGCCAGAAGAATGCTTTCAAGCACATCCTAACAATGGTCAAGGAGGTTTCCGGCATGGGCATGGAAACTTGCTGCACTTTGGGTTTGTTGAATGCTGAGCAGGCCAAGCAATTGAAAGAGGCTGGACTAACGGCATACAACCACAACCTGGACACCAGTCCCGAGCATTATCCCAATATCGTCTCCACCAGGACGTATGCAGACCGCCTAGAGACGCTGGCCAATGTTCGCGAGGCCGGGATCAGCGTTTGCTGCGGTGGCATTCTTGGGATTGCCGAGACCGAGGAGGACCGTGTTGGGCTGCTTCACACCCTGGCAACCTTGCCCGAGCACCCGGAATCGGTTCCCATCAATGCGCTGGTCCCTGTGGAGGGGACGCCCCTTGGCGACCGTCAAATTCGCATGGGGACAGGGGTGACGTGGCGTGACATGATGCGGTCCATTGCCACGGCGAGGATCGTGATGCCACGGTCCATGGTCCGTTTGTCGGCTGGACGGATGGAGTTCTCCCAGGAGGCCCAAGCGATGATGTTCATGGCAGGTGCCAACTCCATCTTCACCGGGGACAAGTTGCTGACAACGCCGAATCCCAAGTTCTCGGAGGACTCCAAGATGTTCGAGCTACTGGGTTTGACGGGCAAGAAGCCCTTCACCGGCCCGACGGCGTCGCTGCGACCTTCTTGGGCCGAAGCGGAGGCGGCTGCTCCTGGCCATGAGCTACCCCAGGTCTCGGAGCCGATGTGGCAGAGCGCCAAACCCCGTGAGGTCACCTTCTGAGATTCCGAGTTGTGAGCACTGAGCACCTGAGACGGCGGAGTCCTGCCCTTTCTGTAGTTAGGCTGCCACTGCTGTCCCAGTCTTGCTTTCTCGTAGCAGTCGTAGCAGTACAGCTGTCCCAGCAAAAGGGCTTGCCCAACAAGCTAGAGTACAGAGCCGCCCAGCCGCGGTGGAGAAGCAAGAACTACGAGTGAAGATACTGCATTGTGACGTATTCTTTGGGATGCTGTGATGTTGTTGAATGGATCATTACTTGCTGAGAGTCCGCACAAGGCGAGACACTTCTATGTCACTCCATCTTAACATCTTCGATGCCCTCACGAAAACGGCCGCAGCAGCGCTTGCCCTCATGACTGTTCAAAGTCTTTGGGTGGGGTCAGCTCGGCCACCAGCAATTCGGCTCAAGCTTTCGTAGATAACATAAGACGCTGACGGAACGAACTCCTCTTGCGTATAGTTTGCAGGCACCGCTCGTGGCCCTCCCCCACTTCCGCGTTTCCCTTGCGCGGGTGCTTCTTGTCGCATAAGCGTCGGTATATCCTGGTTGAGGTTCAAGGCTAAGGTACAAAACTTTGTGCTGTGAGGCTCTGAGGGATCAATGATGCGCCCTCGCCTTGTGACTGCTTCTGCCTTGCTTGGCCAACTGAAACCTGTCGCAAGCAGGCGCAGCAGAGAGGCCTACAGATGCTTCGCTTCTGCCAATCAAGACATTTTGGTGTATGGTGCCAACACAGATGTAGGAAAGACGGTGGCGTGTGCTGCTATCTGCCATCAGGCATTGGTCAGGGGGCAGCGAGTTGCATACATAAAACCTGTGCAAACAGGAGACGAGACTGATGCAGCAGCGATTCGCGAGCATTGTTCTCGGGGTGGTGGCATGACTGATGCACTTCGCCTGGAGACTCTGTTCCACTATCCATCACCCGAGTCTCCTGCGAGTGCCGCCGAGAAGGCTGGAGCTCGGCCTCCACAAGATGCAGAATTCCGTGACGCGGTGCTTGCTTGTTTGCGGAAGGAGAGAGAGGAGCACTCGGGAGTCTTAGCGATCTTGGAGACTGCCGGCGGGCCTTTGAGCCCGGGCCCGAACCACACCTTTCAAGCCGACATCTATGCCCCCTTAAGCCTGCCCTGCGTGTTGGTGGGTGACTCGAAGCTGGGCGGGATATCCGCCACTGTCTGCGCCTACGAGGCTTTGGTCGCTCGCAAGCAGCGGCCAAAGGCAATCTTGTTCATCGGCAGTGAGGGAAGGCACAGCAATGCCAGTGCAGTGCAGAAGGCACTACCAGAGGTGCCAGTGATTTCGGTGCCTTCCACACCACCACAGCAGGAGCCCTTGACGGCGTGGTTGTCACAGGATCAAGTGGCGAAAGGCATGTCTGCACTCTTAGACGCCGAGGCAGAGTCCGAGGCATCCAGTCTTGAGGAGCACTTGAGGCTGGATCGTGAGCATTTGTGGCATCCCTACACCAGCATGGTCAAGCCGGGTCTTGTTTGGCCTGTCCGAAGTGCAAGTGGTTGCCATGTCCAGCTGGAGGATGGTCGGAGACTTGTCGATGGCATGGCCTCTTGGTGGTGTGCGATTCATGGTTACAATGTGCCAGAGTTGAACGCGGCGGCCGCTCACCAGCTAAGCCAGACCAGCCATGTGATGTTCGGTGGCTTGACGCACCGCCCAGCCACAGACCTCGCCAGAGTCCTCCTGAGCTGCATGCCTCAGGGCCTTAGCCGGATATTTCTCTGCGACAGTGGCAGTGTGAGTGTGGAAGTGGCACTGAAGATGGCCTTGCAGTACTGGGCGACCCAAGGGCTCCCACGAAAGTGTCGCATTGCGACCGTGCAGCGTGGATACCACGGTGACACCTTCGGGGCCATGGCTGTGTGCGACCCCGTGCGTGGGATGCATAGCCTCTTCAAGAATTCCTTGCCTCAGCATCTTTTTGCTGAAGCGCCGGCCCTCGCGCAACCCAAAGATGTGAATGAGGGTGCCGCCTCGGACAGTGATGGCTTTGCCAGCATGGAGGAAATTCTTCGACAGAATGCAGAAGATGTTGCTGCTGTCATCATCGAGCCAGTTGTTCAAGGTGCTGGCGGCATGCGAATATACAGCCCGTCTTATTTGGTGAAGCTGCGGAAACTCTGTAGCGATCTGCAGATCCTGTTGATTTTTGACGAGATTGCAACGGGCTTCGGCCGAACTGGCAAGCTTTTTGCTGCAGAGCACGCTCAGGTGACCCCAGACATCATGTGTGTAGGCAAGGCTTTGACGGGTGGTTACTGCACGCTTGGTGCCACCATTGCCACAGACGATGTGGCTCGCCGAGTAAGTGGCAAAGATGGGACGCAGCCCCTGATGCATGGCCCAACTTTTATGGCAAACCCTTTGGCTTGCTCTGTTGCTGCTGCCAGCGTCCGGCTCCTGTTGCAAGGGCCCTGGCAAGACAGGGTGGCCGCTATCGAGAAGCAGCTGGAGAAGGAGCTTTTTCCTTTAAAGGAGCATCGGGCAGTGTCAGATGTGCGAGTGCTAGGTGCCATCGGAGTGGTGGAGCTGCGTAGCCCACCCAAGGAACCCGCCAAGCTGCAGCAAGCACTGGTTCGGCACGGAGTGTGGCTCCGACCTTTCGGCCAAACCATCTACACAATGCCACCCTACATCATTTCAGAGCAGGAGCTCGGGTGCATTACCAAGGCCATTGCCGAAGTGCTTGAAGAAGGAATCGAGCTGACAGATTAGGACTAGGACTCAGGACTAGGTGACTATGGGACGCCACCGGCCAACAGCGTCGGGGTCAGCCAGTCGAGGACAAAAGCCACCGTGTATGCAGGCCGGGTTGGGGGAGCGAGTTTTCGCTTTGAGGCGAAAGAGCCGCGCAACCCGGCGATGCTCTGCGGCCGCGGCGCGGCGGCCCTCGAGCTCGGCCGTAAGGACGAGGCCAAGCGGCCCTCCTCTGACGGGTCTGACGGGCTGGCTGCCTTGCTTCCGTTGGCAGCCGCTACCAGGCAGCGGCGGATTTCAGGAAGGCTTTGGCCGGTCACCCCACATCTAGAGGTTCAGAGCACACCGTAGAGCATCGCCGCGCTCTGAGGCGCTCAACCCGAAGGACTCCTTTGCCAAGTGGGCCTTGAATAGCATCGAAGCAGACTCTGCGGTTGCTGCTTGGCTGCACGTTAGCTTGCTCCTCGGCTGGCAGATGGCAGCATCTCAGGCGGCACAGAGGGCCAGAATCGCGGAGGTCCAGGATGAAAGCGCCTCGCGAAGGCGGCAAGGCTGCGCAGACGGCATCAAGAGTTGAATCCTTTGCTTTCAGGCCGGCGGATGAGTCGCGATCAGCGCGACCACAGACGCAGCCGAGTGCCACAAGAAGCACAGCAAAGCCTGTGACCTACGGAGTTGTTGCTTCTCCAATTTCCCCCGACTGCGTTGACTCCGATTCGGATGGTGGCTCACCGCCTCATCATGTGGATCAGGAGGCCCCTCACCCGACATTGAGGAATACCCCAGAGACGCCTTCCGCAGAGCTAACCCTGGCTCTGAGCGTCTCGAAACCAAAAGCCCCACCACAGCCGCCGCCCAGGGACGCCTCCTCAGCCAAAGAAGCAGAGCTCGTGCCCATGACCCCGCCACCAACAAACCCCATGCCCTCTTTGGATGGCCCAGCCATTGCGGCCACTGTGACTTCCCAGGCAGCTCCTTCAGCTCCGCCGGCTCCGGTGGTGACACCCGAAACTCCATCCACCCCATCCACAACCCCCACATTAATCCAGGACAGACCAGGCGTTCCAGCCAAAACGCCAGGCCAGGCAGTTCTTCCAGAGGTGCGGACCCCCGAACCGCCCTCCACAACCCCTGCATCAACGCATGCGCATGCGGATGCCCCCGAATCCCCGAAATTGTCGCATCAGGAAGTGGCTGCCCGCTTTGTCTCCGCTTTTTCGGAGCCCGCAGAATGGCCAGATTATTTGCCCGACTCGATGAAAGCGCCACAGTCCAAGGCTCCAGCCCTCCCAGAGCCTGCAGTGGAGACGCTGCAGAAAGCCGTGCCCAGAGCAAAGAAGCGACCCGCGGAACCAGAGCCTGCGCCCCCTGTGCCGCCTGTGCCGCCTGTGCCGCCTGTGCCTGCAGCTTAGGGGGTCGAAGGCCGAAGAGGCCCGGAGTGACCAGCTGCAAGCCCTTCGCCTGACCTTCCCATGTGTCTGGCCGAGGCGCCGAAGCAGCCGACTGCAGGCGCCGAACACTCCTGTTGGGTCTGTCAGAATGTTGGGGCTGAGGACGTGGATGTGTGTTAAGCAAGGGGGGGTGTCACTGAGAGGCCAAGGCCGACGAGGCAAAGGCCAAGGTCGTGGCCGAGGCAGAAGGGCCGATGCCACAGTTTGCTGGGTTCTGGCCGACAAACCGCCGCGGAGGCCACAAGCAAGCCGCAAGCCAAAGGCAAGGCCAAAGCCAAGGCGAAGGAAGCGCCGATAGTCAAGGAGGCGGCCAAGGCCAAAGCTAAGGCCAAGGCCAAGGCCAAGGCTGATGCCAAAGCCAAGGGCAAAGCTAAGGCCAAGGCTAAGACCAAAGCCGCCGCGGTCGTACATGAGGACCCCAGCGAACAACTTTCGACCGTTCTCTTACTTGTGTATTTTCTTCTCGGTTAGCATTCTCGATTCTGCTAGTTTCAGACCTCTCGGCATGGGCTTGCAGTCTCTCATGGGGGCTGCGCCTCCAACTTGGTTTTGCAGTCTGCCACACCTTGGCAGGATGAGCAGCCTCTGTCGGACCTGCTGAGGGTCGGTCTGGGAGGGGAGCGCTGAGCGCAGCAGTGGAAAGCACTGTGCTGTACGCACTTTGCTAGGCAGCCCCCAAAGCGAGTCGTCGCTCCAAGCCCAAGGACGGGGGCCCGAGGTTTGTTGGCCCTGAACTGGCCCTGAGCCCTGAGCATCCTGAAAGATCCTCAACTTTCAGGAGGTGAATTGAGCCGGCTGTCGCCTCGGAGCTCTGCCCGTGCGAGAAAACCTGCGACTCCACATCAGGCGCTTTGACCGATGCTAGAAGCGGCTTTGGTTCCTGTCGGCAGTCCAAGGCTTGCATACAAGAACTGTGCAAACTCCAGGGGTTTTCCCGCCAACTTGGCTGTAAATGTGATTCGGGCCGAGGCTTCAATGACTCTCTTTTATCTTTTTTTTTTTTTTTTTTTTCTCTCTCTCTCTCTCGCACACTCGATGATGCATTCTCCTGATGCAGCTGTTCGGCCGAATCATGGGCCTAGTTTCAAGATGGGTCTCCTCCCTTAGTGGCCACCAACCGACCACCACACCAAGCCAAAATCAGCATGCTCGCTCCCCAGCTTCTGGATGACATCTCTGAATAGGCTTTGCTAAACATGAATCCTTTGCAGGCCGGATGTGCAGGTCTCGGAGCAATTTCACAAAATGTCGCAAGCCGTATCGCACGTCGGAAGCGAGACAGGTCTACAAGTTTGAGAGCCTCCCAATCGAACTTCACAGGCGTGCCAGGGCCTCGGGGCTCGGGGTGGGCTGCCTTTGGGGCTCGTCCGAGTATGGCTGCTGAGGTGAACCCTCAGTGGCTCCTCTACTTGGCAGGCGGTTTTTTGGTCACCCTGTGCCCGGGTTGCATCAAGAGCGGAGCTTGTCAGCCTGGCCCATCCGACTTATCATCGCGTTTCCCCCGCAGCTGCTGGATAATGGACACTAGGCAAAAACAGCAGACGCAGTCGGCTTCACGGCCTTTTGAGAGGCATCGAGAGCTCGCATTCCCCAATAACTCACAGATTTACCAAGAGAAACCGCGGTCTTGCTGCTCTTCTCTCCGCTGACGCCATGGCTTTCCTCTTGACCCCGTTCTGCCGCTGCTCCAATTGGGGAGAGGCTGCCCTGGAAGATGGCGATGCGGACTCCATCACGCGAGCCGTTGGTGTTTTGTCAGCATGGCATCTGGGGTCCCAGGGCTACTGTTGCAGTTTCTGTCGCAGTGTGGTGGAGGGTAGGCTGAGCCTTGCTGAAGGAGACGCCAAGTTGAAGCTTTCACAGGCAGAAGAGATGGCGGCATCTTGACTTCATGGCTTCATGTTTCGTTTAATATGAAGTGAGTAAGCAAGATGGCTAGAAGAGCACCGTTCTCAGTCCTGCCAGTTGATTGCTGTTTTCTGTTTTATGCATGTCTATCTTGAAAGTGTTACGAAGACGGATTGTTGTTGATTTCCTCCCTGGGGTGGTGATGGCAGCAGTGAGAGTGGTGATTTCTGTATCGAGAATGGAGCCTGAAGAGCCAGCCTTACTTCCGTTTGCCAGCCGGGCTGGCTGTAGGGTGTCCCAAGGCAAATGCAAGACTAGCTTTGGGTTTCCGGCTTGGTGGCACGCAGGCAAGATCCTTGGCGTAGCCCGTCACAAATGCGAGCCGAATGGCACCGCGGTGGTTCTCTGTCGGAGTTGTCGCAGATCGCAAGGTTTAGAACGCCAAGCGGCAGCAGCTTTCACTTATCCATTCAACGAAGATTTGTTTGAAACAGCGTCGGGTTCAACACCCCTGTTCGTAGGACAGCAGGCACTGCACGATTTTTGCTGTTGCGAGTCAGCGCAAAGAAACACAAATCTGTCATTTCGTAGCGCGTCCATGTCAAGGTGGAGCAAAGCAAAGGCGAACCCATGAATTGACCAAGAAAATATAGTCTAATATAGTCACTGATCGGTGCTCCTCAGGAGTTTCAGGACGACGACAAACCGACTGCCGAGGACAAGGCCTGTTTTGCTACCTGTATCCTTCACCGCTTCATGCCTGACGAGCACCTGCCCAGAGGAGTCAGATCACTCCACGACAGCGACGGCAACTGGCACTCAGGACGCAGCCTCATGGAGCCTCATGGAGCATAAAAGTAGCTGTGCAGTTGAGCTTAAACGTTGCGGTTCGTGGTGTTGCAACATTCAGTGCTTGAAGCAGTGGCGTGCGGTGAAGTTCCGTCGCTTCAAACATTATCCGAGACCCTGGTCGGCCTTAGAAGGTTTTTGAAGCTCCGCCTCCTACAAATCTTTTGCCTCGCCACGCTACTGCTTTGTGTTTGTGCGCCCTGAGTCTCCTTCGAAGTTGTTCGAACTCTCTCTTTCGTGCCACTTGCCGGTCAAGATTGTTCCGTTTCTGATTCGATTCGTTGATCTTGACATAAAACATTTCCGAAACAGGAGCTGCCGGATAGTCACCCTCAGCAGGCCGAAGACCCGAAGGAGGTGTCTAACTGGCAGTTGGTGGTGCTGGCAAGGGGCTGGCATAGAGAGCTTGAATAGCTGACACCTGCAGGTGATGCCCTTGCAAGCGGCGCTTGTCGTGCCATCGATGGCAGACGAGCCTGTGGCCGACGCCGAGAAGGCCAGAGTGATGCGGACGAGCCTGGAGAGGGAGCTCGGACATTGCTGGCAGAAGGCTGAAGCCGGAGAGCAGCCGAAGCCTGGCCCGGAAGAGAAGGAAGAAACGGAAGAAAAGAAGGCGGAACAGGCCTTCCACGACCGGGTATGTCACCCTGAAGAAATTACACTGCTTCCTGCAGGCCAGAAGGCCCCCCGAGCCATTGACCACGTGCCTGCGCGAGCAGAAAGTGCACAAGCAGTTTGTGATCGCTTCCCGGACATGTATGCTTGCCTCAGACCATGAGGCTAGACGAACAGGACTTCAATGACAGGGGCGTTAGTTCCCTTGACGAGTCCAAGAAGTTCAGTTATACAATAGGCAAGTCTGCACTCCCACTGCTTCCCGTTGTTTTGTGTGCCCAGTTTCCTATGAGGGAATGATTACAAATGCACCTTGTCCGGCTGGACACATACAAGGCCGCCTCTCGGAAGCAAGGCGTCCTTGGACTTCCAGTGCCTTCTGGTAGGCTTTCCGGGCACAGTGTAGGATCACCGAAGGTATGCGTGTGGTTTCATTCGCAACAAGCCGGGCATCGCGAAAGCCGTCGTCTCAAGCCTTGACCCGGACGTTTCATACCTTTGGAAGGCGACTGCATGCCGGCGCCGAGTTTGGATTGCGCACAAAAGCGGAAGTCACCTGAAGCTGTCGTGCCAACTTTACGATACAGCTTCTGTTTTGTTTCCTTGGACGATTGGCACCGGTGGGTGTCGATAACTATCATGCCTTCATGACGAGCAGTTGGTCTTTTGTAGACTCGCTTGAGCTATTACTCGGGGTCGACCTAAGTTGTAGTGTCTTGCGGACGTCGTCGCGTGTGCGCGTGGACAAGGGAGAACCGATGAGCACTCTTGTCCGTGCCTGTGCTTCTGCTGCTGCTACAAGTGCTGCAGCAAGTGCTGCTACTGCTCCTGCGCCTGCTCCTGATCCTGTCTTGTGAAATTGAGCGCGTACATGGGGAATGGCTTTTTTGTGTTGTCGTGATGAGACTTGTGTCTCAAGCAGGTGCTTGTGGAATCGAGCGTTTACGCGGGGAACGGCTGGTTTGTGCTGTGATGGTGTTATATCACTTATGGGTGTCTCGAGCGGTTGCTTGTGAGTCGTTTTCGGGGCGCAGCTGGTCCTCTTGTTTATGGTAAGCTCTTGTCATCAGAAAGCGGCTCGGTACTTGGATCTGGTGTGTAGCGCCCCCAAGATCGCAATGCTCCGTTGGTGGATGAGTGTTTCTGCGAACAAAGGTTAACCAGGTGTGCTAATGTGGCTGCCGCGTGTCGTTGCCGGTCAGGTGTACCAGGTCGCGAAGCTCTACGGCAGTGCCAACGGTGCTTGCCTTAGGGGTGCCCTTGTGCGCGGGCGGGGGTATTGACAGCCAACACAATCACTGGCATTGCCGAAGGCCTGACAGTGAATGGCGAGCCTCAAAGCAGCACCGTTGCGAGTAGCTCCACAGAGGCACGGGACGGCCTAGTTGCCCTGAAGTCTCTGAATCCCCTGTGCTTCCGTGCTGAGGCGACTGCCTCAGGCAAGGTACGAGCGGACAAGACCGGGAAGACCCCTGGCTGTGCACTGGGTACGTTCCTTCCTCCTCCCCACCCTCCCTCTCTCCCTCTCTCCCTCCCTCCCTCCCTCCCTCGCTCCCTCCCTCGCTCCCTCTCTCGCTCCCTCCCTCTCTCTCTCTCTCATTCTCTCCTGCTGTATGCATGCGTGTTATTGCCGCCGGCCGTGAGGATCACCTTCACTTTCTCCCGCGATGGTGATGAAGTGCACCTGTCCGGACTTGCCGTTGCTCGAGAGGAATCCAAGGAAGGGAGTCCTGGAAGAATTCGTGAGATGTCGAGAGCGAGACTAAGAGAAAGCTTGCAACCGTTGGTCTGCATTGGGCTCGAGCTTTCCCCGAGCAAAGCACTGAACATGCCAAGGAAAGTCGTGAAGCCCAAAGCGAAGGCGAAGGTGAAGGCAAAAGCAAAGTCCAAAAAGGAAGGTGGGCTATTTCTGGCACAGACAAAATGCAGGCAGTTCATTGTGGTACCCACAACCTACTATCGGTCGACATCGTGGCGCATCAGGGAAGTACGATGAGTTCGGACGGAGGATCGACAAGCTGAAGAAGAAGGAGGTGTCCTCGTCCGACGAGGACAGGTGCCTCGAGTCCGTGTTGCTTCGGTACTGTACTCCGCAAGTTGGGTCACGGCCTCAGGATCTCGACGACTTCTGCCCGTCCTCCAAGAAGAACGCGGACTTTGAACGTGCAGCTTGGTATGAAGAGTTTGAATGCCTGGTCTTGGCCTCGGGCAACCGAGCCGAGGAGCTGAGGAGGATGAAGAAAAAGGTTCGGGAAGGCCTCTGCGCTCGCAGACTCGAAATTTTTCTGTAGTTCCTGGACCCGAGTGGCAAGGTATGACCGAACAGCAGAGAGAGGAAATGGAGAACCCGTGGCTTCACACGCAGATCTCTGACCAGGTCACTCATGGTTCATGCTCCGTGTTACGAACACCTTGAAAGCATGAATCTCAGAGCAGCGACGAGGAGCGGGAGCTCAAGAAACAGATGTTCAGAAGCTTCTACCAAGAACAATATGCTCCCGGGCAAGAACGCAGGGCAAGCTTGAGTAAACTCGAAGAGTGCGGAATTGAGCTGCAACAGCATCTCCAGCTGCCGTCTTTGCATTTGAGGCACGGTTAAAGAACAAGGCCCAGCCCGACTACAAGCAGTACGAGAAGCCTCCAGGCAGCACTGGCTTTGGACTTCGTATCTGTACCTTTGGTGGCATTCCTGGCTACATCGTTCTAGTGAGACTAGTGTTGTGTTGGAGTGCCTGGAGCCGACATGCCTGGACGGAGGAGTGATCCTACAACCTGGCAGCTTCTTGGATCAAGTGGATGTGCATCGTCGAGCGGTGAGGCGAGCACTGCCTTGAGGTCGATTACAGGTGGAAACTTGACGGCGGAGGGTGGGCATCGCCCCCTTCCACGGCCAAAAGGAGTGGCTTGCAGCACTTTGGACTTGCTCTTGTCGGAGCAGCAGCGCCATCACGAGCAGACGGTCACAGGAGTCAAGCTGCCAGCAGACTTCCGGAAGCAAGTCGGACGGATCTCTCAGAAGGAGTTGCTTGAGAAGCACTCCTGCAAAGGCCGCACCTGAACCAGTTGTGCGGCTTTGCTCTTGGCGAATTCTTGGCTGCAGGCCAAAGGATGTTGATATCCGTGTACGGTGACCTCTTCGACGTTTCAGTGCTGCCCTCACGACGCAACCCACAGTCCCCACAGCATGTCTTCATCCTGCGTGAGGATCGACCTGACAAGTATGGACCTGATGGTCCATACTGGCTACTCAGCTTTGTTAGCTGAGGCGATCGAAAATTGCTTTCCTTCGGTGGCGTGACCATTGTAACCCTGCTTGCTCGACGACCAGAGGTACATGACTGGGAAAGACATCACATGGGCACTGATGAGTGGAGAGGCCCGAGCCGTCTTTGATCCTTTCCCAGCTGTCGGTTCTCGTACGTAGCTCAGGACACCGAGGAGACGATGGACAAATTCTACGTCGCTTGGTGGTCTCTAAACGCAGGGAGGCGCGCAAAACACATTTATGGAGCAGTCCTCCCTCAGAGTTTGTGGAAGTGTTCGTTCGCGCCGTGTCCCTTGTGAAGGCCGGTTGACCTATTGTTTTGTTATTGGAGGACCTGGCGGATGTAAAGCCACAAAGGCACTTGCGGCAACCGCCTGTTAGCTGAGAGCCATTGAATTTATCATTTGGTCACAGCATTCCATACTGGCTGGAAGTTAGTTTGGGCATCGCTACTTCAGCATGCTGTCATATGTGGCATGGAAACTGGCTGAAAAGTGCTCATGCCGTGAAATCGGCTGGACTCATCATTGGGGCAGTGCTCATAAGTCGATATCAATTCTATGCGCAGAACTGGCGGCTGCGGACAAGACCTTGACAACCATTCACTCGCTGAAACTTGAGTTTCCAAGGACGTCTTCAAGATTCAGCCGGCTGAAGCCGCAGACAGGCCTCTGGTTTCTCTTGGAGTTGGCATCTTCTGGTGCTTCGCAAAAGCAGAGGCGGCTGCAGGGCTTGATGAGCTGGTGGGCCTTCTATGAGAAGGCAGGGGCACTGCCGCATGTTGCCGCATGTTGCCGCATGTTGCGGTGGGTCAGTGTGCCAGGAGTACGGCAAGCCTGTCGGCCGGAACACTGCCTACGACAAGGAGTGGGGCTTGCCAGCCCCGCCTCACATGGCAGATGGGTGCTCCGTCATGTGACCATGTGACCTGCCTGTTCCCGGCCTCAGCCGCAACCTTCCATGTTTCCCACAGCAGGGCGTGCTCTCAGCCAGCATCGCTTTTCGAGGAAAGTTCGACACTGTTCATGCTAGTATGTTGGATGTGCATGCCCTGCCTCGAAGCAAGACAAGGCCCAGAGCCATCCTAAGCTGTGACCTTTGCGTCGTGGTCTTGACGGGATTCAGTGCCCCAACGCAGCCTTTACGAATCCTTACTTCAGGTTTCGGCAAGGCTGAAGTGTGTTTCTTTTCGCTCTTGAGTTCTCGGGACTCGAGGTGCGTTTTCCTAAGCAGACCGAGGCATTCGAACGAATGCTCTGGCTCTGACTTAGCTCACGGCACGGACCGGACAAAAACATTCTAGACAGTTCCGAAGGAACTTTCCCGTATCAGAAGCAGGGCCGTGTTGTGAGAGTCCAAGCCTGCGTGCTCCTTGTGCTCGTTGTACAGTGCCGGCACCGGGTGATCCCCTTTTCAACGACACCTCGCAAATTGGAACTTGAAGCAGCCTGAAATTCACCTCCTACCACCGGGTCCCAGTGAAACACCTCGACAAAATGTCTTCACCTTCCTCTTCGACCCCTGTGCTTCCTGCCCAGCTGAACGGCTTGGCGGGATGGAGCGGTGTTGAGCGGTGTTGAGGCACCGCATCACAGACCGAAAGGCCAAAAATGGCAAATCTTGCAGCAAGGTGTTAATCTCATTTTGTTGTTCCTGAGTGTAGCTGCTGCTCGCAAGCGCAGCTCAGGCTGACGCCGCTGCTTTGGGGCTCCCTGTTTTACAGCCACACAGTGCTGCGATTGCCGGATCCAACCACGCTGTTAGCAACGGCCTCGGATGAGTTCAGCCCTGTTCCGATCCAAGTGTTAGAGTCGCTGTCGAGGATTTGCAGGTCTCGCTCTCCGGGTGCGACGTGGTGACGGTTCCTGGATCCAGTGCAGAGGCTGCCCCGTCGCCGACCCTGCGACTCTTAAACAGGGGGTGCCACGCCCAATTGCGCAGGCCCATCTCAGCTATTGGCACCTCTTGGGTTCCGGATCTATGGAAATCGTGAACCACACGCTGCGCGTGCATGCCATGTACAACCGCCCCCTGCCCAGAAGACCACTTAGTCATCGTGCCTGGCCGACGTTCTCCGTGGGCATAAGGCAAGTTCGTTATGCTCGGCTGTGTGCCATGATCTCAAAACATCCAAAAACTTCCATGTGATACTGTTCTGTGGTACCTGGTGCAGAGCTGAGGTTCGTTCTTCATTTGCCTGAATTCAGAGCAGGCTCGCTACAGTAGCTTCATGTTGACAGAAATCGCGAGCTGCTGGCTGCGGCCAGGATCTGCCCAATTCAATTTCAACTTCGTCAACATGACTGTCCAGTGCCTCCGGCGCTTTGTTCAAGCCTGTGGCGGAGTTTCGACATCTAAAGCATGCCATCATGAGGCAGGATGGCTTCAGCGAGGCGGCGCAGCTGTAGCACTTGTCGCCGTAAGCCAGTGTTATTGACGGACCTGCTGCCCTGCCCATCTCTTCCAGTATCGGGCAGGGTGAAGACTCCCAAACTTCGAAGCAGATGGCTAGTGTAAGCATCTCTGACATGCATGTTCGCGGGGAGCTTACAGAGGCCCATTCTATCCAGATGTGCATTTCGCAATGACAGTGAGGTGGAGGCTTTCATCTTGATGTCTCAACGACGGCGCGGTGCCGACTTGCTGTGGCATCACCGCGCTCCCGCTCCCTTCTGTTGACGGTTAACAGTAAGGCGCGCACCACTCTGTCCGAGATCAGAGCAGCATCGCTTCAGGCATGGTGAGTGGTAAGTCCAAAATGGTCTTCGGAGGGGCAGACCGGAAAGGGGCATTGTGCGCAAGGTCAATGTCAAGGGTGGCTACATTGGACTTCACCACAGCCGTGCTGAGCATGGCAAGGCTGATCAAAGAGTCACAGCATGGTGCAAGCATACCATGCCCCATGATAGAACAAAGCGCGCTCGTTCCGATGGCCAAGGGATCTGAGATGCGAGTTGAATGGTATGCAATGATGTAGCGATGGTGGACCTCTGGCAGGCTGACATCCACGCACAGGACCTGTGAACGAGAGAGGGTCGGCATGGCTGTGGCAGAGTGTAGTGCCACCTTCGTCCTTGCAAGCCGCAGGATGCGATGGTTTCGATCAGCACAAAGGGTGTTCCTGTTAAGGCCACCGTCACTCGGAACTCGTTGATGCGAAAAGTGTACGAGGGGCTCATGCTAGTCAGCGTTCCCGTCCCGCAGGCCGAAATCCCAGATGAGATATTCAAATATGCCAGTTACTTGGTAGTGCCTGTGAATGCCGATCGTTTGCGCTCGTCGTGCACCAGTGAAAGCCAACACCAGCCAAGCGTCAGGCAGCATTGGCAGCGCCCACTGTCCACCAGGCAATGGCCTAGGGCCCAGGGTGTTTATCCCCAGCCTGCAAGAAAGCATGGGTGTACGCTGCAGCGGTTGGCAGCAGTGCAGTGTCTGACCATGGCATGTGATAAGTTGCAGCATGTTGCAGCCAGCTGCGATCCGGACCGGCCACCGTACTTGGCCATGCCGCTGCCCATGTGTCCGCAGGCGAGCAATGCTACCGGCAGGCTGCGCTTGTATCAGCTGCTCCAAACTCAGCCAGCAGTGGCTACAATGGCTACAGCTCCTGCTTCCCATGGAAGAAATCAGGTCGGGCCTGTCGGCTGATGGTCGGGTTGACGAACCGTTGGAAGTCAGGGTTGATGGAGAAGGCCTCCGCAGTTCTGGAGAGGAAGGCCCGAGCCACAAACAAAAACCCCTGAGCAGGCAGCACGGCCTACATCCAGGCCAGAGCCAGTTAGCTTTGAGTGTGTTGTGTGGACGCTTCGCCGTGCTGAGGCCTCCGATCCTGTGACAAGTGAGATGTTCTGCCCCCATTTCAGACTCCGGTCATCCCCGAGCCGAAAGCCTGCACAGAATGTCCGGCCAGGTGCAAGACGTCGCTGCAGGTCATTAGGCCGATTGCCCATTGCCTGTCTTCAGCAGCCGCTTCTCTGCGGCTCAGGGGCTCTGCAGCAGCCGAAGAGGGCACGGTGCTTCTTCCTGCAACCCGAGAGCCGCGCAGCTGCAAGCGAGACCTTGAAAAGCCTGTCGCTACAAGCTTCACAATGCCTTCACACACATTGACCAGGCTCCTGGGCTGGGCGCCTGAGCTTTTTCCCCGAATCGGTTCGTCCGGCAAGGGATCTGCTTGAGTCTCCGAGGTAAGCTATCGAAATGGCTGCATACAGCCAAGGGAAAACAGGACTCTGATGCTGTGACATGTGATTCACTGATTAACCGCTGGAAGCTGGGAATCATCGCTCATGACTTTCAGGAGCCCAGGTACGTGGTGAATGTGCACCTATTGGCGCCGAATGCCCCGACTGGCATGCTGAAGCTCCTCTCGTGGCGAAGCCGCACCAAGCCATAGACAGCCGCAGTAAAGATCCTCCTGCTTGCTGCGCCAAATGCCAGTATTGTCGAGGTCCACAGTATACCACGCTATGTCGCTGTCACTGGCCTCGATCGTGACAGGTGGAATGTTGTGCGGCCCTCGGAACTTGACGGGCAGGCGCCTCCTTTTCTCTTCCCATGTTGCTCCGAGGCGGCCGCGTGTGCTCCGGATCGTAGCACCGGTCTCCGGCATGCGCTGGCTCTTCCCGCAGGAGCAGCCGTCGAGCGTCTTAAAGTAAAAGTACGATTGAGCAAGGCTGAAATGCCGATCCGGGCGTTGGCTCAGTCGGAAGAAATGGTGAGCTGTCATGTCAGGATGCGTGCGATCCTGCCATCGGGAATCTGGATGCTGCCGGCTCTGGTATTTCTCCTTTTGAAAGTGCCGCTTTGGACTGATTGTCGATGTGAGGATGCACAGCTCCGCTTCGGAGAGCAGCAGCTGCAAGCCATCTCGCCAGAGGTGCGAAGCCTGCTTCGAAATAGTACCCGCACTCAGCAAAGTCGGCCGCGCAGCTTGGGTGTTAGGTGGACATCGTCGGCATGAACCTCACCTCTGCGAGGTGTTGCAGTTCAGCTGCGAGCTTGTTGGCAAACGCCATCGCACCGATCGCAGGTGGATCTGGGATCCCAAGGGTTCCAAGGCTTACGTCTTTGACAAGGTCGATGCTCCTTGGCTTCACGCAGCGGGGCGCAGCTTGTGTGGATGTGGAAATTTGGAAAGTCGAAAACCACGCAGGCGAAGTCTACTTACTTCTGGAGGTCAGGGCCTAAGCAGCAACAAGGTTAGTCGCCGTTGACCTGATGTTGGAAGTGAGGCCTCGGCTTCTGACCGTCAAGGAGTGCGGGGAAAGACTGCTCAGCTAGTAGTAAGGGTGATTCACTCTGGCCCAGGACTTCTGGATCTTCCTCGCTGCGTCGGGCATCACGTTAACCATGGGCCTGGCGGCCGGCGTGGTGGCGGCTGCCTTAGCTATCGTGAGGACGAGGGATCAGAACCGCCTCGACCAGTACCATGCCGTGCAGTTTGCAGACCTGAGCTCGTTCTTTAGAATGAGCACGGTCCGTGCTGGGAGCCACAGAAGCACATCATTCGGCTTTGCCTGCCTCGTTCCCAGACAACGGTGAAGTCATCGCACTTCAGCTCAAGTCGTTCCTGTACGTGTTGTGCACAGCAGCTACTGGGCACGGCGGCGATGGCTCCTATGTAGAGAGGTCTTGCTGATCCTCGGCTTCCTTGCCCTCGGCTCGGTCCAAGCGCGTTTATCGGCACGTTGGGAGTTCACGCAGTGCAGGTTATTCCCAGCCTACGAGAGGAGCTTAGGAAGATCGCGACCTTCAGGACTGCGTCGTACAGGCCAGAGGGGGGATGAGAGGCAGATGAGGGCAGGGCCGATCAGAGTTGAATGACAGGATGCAGTGCTCAAAAGACAGCGAAACCTGGGCTTTGCATCCAAGCATGGTGCACTGGCCGACGAGGGGAGCCGGGGCCTTTGTCCAGAGGATCACAGCATCGCAGCTGGGCGCAGCTCTGCAACTTTCAGGTGCTGCTGCGCTGGGCCAAGCGGCCGAAAGCCAAGCGGCCTGGCACTCAAAGAAGAGCGGCGGCTCATTTCATCGCAGTTCGTTGCAGGTTCT
Organism: Symbiodinium sp. CCMP2456; assembly: GCA_905221635.1. NCBI lineage: Eukaryota > Dinophyceae > Suessiales > Symbiodiniaceae > Symbiodinium > Symbiodinium sp. CCMP2456. Next base: position 67,043 of record CAJNDV010002780.1, read on the forward strand.
CGACGATCTGCTGCCAGGCAAGGAAAAGCTGCATCTTCAACTTTCCCGACAAACCATTACCTAACAGATGTCTCTGCAAAGCAGGCAAGGCTGTGGCCGGACGCTGCCTCACTGGAGGCTTCTTCCATGTGGGCGTCCTAAGTAGGGCGGGGGGGAATTGCACCGACTGGCAAGGGCTTCAAGGGAATCGTGCGGACGCGACATATCGCTGTGGACAAGTTGCCGTGCCCGGAGGACGCTTTGTTTTTGCAAGCAGAGGTGCTATAACTATAATTCTAATGATTGCGGTGCATATTGTCGGTAACCTGCAGGAGTTTCCGGATATTCGCTGCTTCCTGTTCGTAGTGGATGTTAAGCAGGACGTCGGGGGAAAGCCAAGCACTCAGCACTGTCTGGACTAAGAGTGTTACCAAACTCAAACGATTACGCAATTATTTCGCTTCGATGAAAAGGTCTGCATTGAGGGTGCGTGTGGTCAGAAGCCATTGTCGTGCAGAAACCAAGTCTTCACTATGGGCTTTGCAACAGAGCGTTTCAACAACATGTGCGACATCCAAAGAGTTGGCTCGTCCTTGCCGGTCTGTAGGCAGTACTACCGGAAAGAGTATGACGTGGAGCTGGCGGCAATAGGCCAGGGTGAGAGTCTGGCTAAATTCAGAGAGCTCTAGTTATTGTCCCAAGGAGGTTGATACATTCTCATAAATGCCAGGACAGCTGCAGGCAGAGCAGGACCTTTCCGGTGAGACGCCGAGTCCGAAGGAGGGGTCCCGGAAAGGCAGAGCAGTATCCACAGGAGCAGCCTCCCCTTCATGCTGGTCGGCCATATCAATTTCAGGTAGGTGTCATCCCCTGCGTTCTGCCAGTAGTTCTTGGTGGAGATATGAAGAAGCATGGAGGTCATAGCCTTCGATGAGGCGGGAGCCGTGATCGAGGCCTGGAAAGTGATCCTGACGGTTCTTGGGATTTGCACTTCCTTGCAAATTGCCGGATGTTGAGACGTCGGCGTGGTCGCGGCCCACGATGATCGACGCTCCTAGGCACAGGGTCCCGAGTTTCAATGAAGATGGTTGTTTCAAAAGTTATGTACACAGCTTTGGCAGGAAGTTCGTAGAACTTCCCCTGCTACTGTGGCAAGGCCGCACAGGGGAGACTCGGGGCTGATCGCACGTTCGAGAATCTTTCCGCCTTCACTGTGAGTGGGTATGGGTTCTCGGTATAGGTTGTAATGCAATGCTGTCCTCTCGCAAGGCTGGTGCCGCATCTTGCCGTCCGCATCCCAAGCAACCTGAGCAGACTGCTAGATTGGCTGATAGCTCTTCGAAGAAACATCTTTGCTTTCATTTTCGGCATGCTCATTGGCATGACATCCCAACCGAAAACAAAGCCAGAAGGCGGTTGTGCCCAGGGCCCCATTACGGAACACATTGTGGTGAATGGAGTGCTTTTGGAATGAAAGAGCATGTTCATCCTGTCGCGCAGTTTTTGTGGTTCATGCGGCCTTGGCCGCTTGTTGCCGCTTCTGGGGCCTCGGGAGGTTTGTTCGGGGTGCTTGTGCAGTTCCTGAGGGAGGTTTCGAACGATTCTGGGATCCTGATTCCTCCTGAGCCTCTCCTTTCGGGCGGCTTACCGGGCAGCCTCGATTTGGGCTCTGACTACTGGTGGGGTCAGCTGCATCTCCCCTCCTTGCTTACAGGCCTCCTCGTCGGGGTTTGCATCGGCCCAATCTTGGATTTCATCCTCCTGCTGCGGATAGGCCTGCTGAGGTCTTGGGGTCGAGCGAGTCGACCGATTGCCAGGCTTTACCGGATCCTTGAATGAGCCTGCGCCCCGAGCTTTCTTCCTTGCGTGAAGAAGCTCGTGCTCTTAGGGCGCTGCTGGAGCGCCTCGAGGGTCGGATAGAGGAGTTGGAAGATTTGGTTGGTTTCGAGGTCGTAGCCCACAGCCCTTCTACACCTGCCCCCAGGAGACAGCTTGCCACGCCGCCTCGAGCTGCTGGACCGAGCTTTGGCCGAGGCCTTCCTTCTGAGGTTGTTCCTAGTCCTGCAGGGTCTGGGTACAGTGACGGGTCTAGTGCCGAGCGGCCCGGAGCTCCCACTTCTGAGTTTCGAGTTTGGATTGCCCAGCGTGTGGGCCAGTTTTTGGCAGGCCAACTTGAAGGTATTCGGACGGGTCCGTCAGGTCGTGAAGAGCTTCGCCTCGCGTCTAAGCTTTACATTGTTTGCCGGGACGCCTCAGGGAAGGACTATTCTCCCCCCTTGGTCACCTCCAGCTTCAGCCGAGTGAAGCAGCTGTGCTTTGTGGCAGGGTCTCGAGAGGACGCAGGCGAATCGGTTTTCGTCGGCCTTCCGTCTCAGGCAGAGGTCAGGTTGGCATTGTCAGCAGCGAATCTCCCTTGCCCTTCTTTGAGTGGCAATGGCGGAAGGCAGTGAGCACAGTGAGAGAGAGAGCCGAGCTCCGTTGGGGCTCTCCGACTGCCTCCTTTCTGAAGGGGCAGAATGCCGTATTGGAGCTTTGCAAGTGGAAAGGGAGGACGCTGTAGTGTCGTGCCAGCTGGTAGGTATCGCGCGGGTGGACGACGCCTTCTTGGTTGCAGTGCCCCACGCCGCTTGGCACCGCGTAGGGGCCAGGCGGTATCTGCCGAGCGATGCGCTCAGCCGAGCGGTGCTGGTCGAGGTCCTCGCTGCGTCGGAAGCAGATCGGCGGGCCCTGCATCCCGTTTGGAAGGTCAAGACTTGGATTGGGCTGCTGAGCCCGGGCTACCTGGAATCTATCACCTTTTCTGGTGGCGGAGAAGCCACCACTTTTGGGGCGGCGGACGAGGGAGCCGAGATAGTCTTTGTGGTAGCCGGATCCGGAGGTACGGCTGCCGGGCCTTTGCCAGCCTGCCCTCTGGGAGCCTTGTTGAGTGCCGTGGCGGCCGATCACTTTGCCTTCCACTCAGCGCAAGAGTTTGCCGACGACCCGGAGGATGCGGTGCCAGCCCGGCTGCAAGCTGTGGAAAGCGCCATCAGCGAGCTGCGGGCCGGGATCCAGACTTTGCTCGACCGGAAGTCTGCCGAGGATGGGGGCCAGGGAGTGAGGCCTTCTGGCGGAGTCGCCGAGGGGCCCAAGCCTGGGACCGCGGCCGCTCGGGCCGGAGACGTTCTGTCTGGGCTAGATCCGGCGGTCTTAAGGTCAGCGAGGCTTTCGGGTGTCCCGGAGGCGCAGCTGCAGCGGATGAGTCAACTTGTGGTCGGAGCCCGTCGGATGCCGCCGGAGCCTCGCAAAAGGGCCGTGGATCCTCTCGGCTCTCGTTCTGCAGACGGCCGTGGTGCAAATGAGCAAAATCCTTCAAAAGATGAACCGCGAGCGGAAGCCCACGAACTTGGAGGAGCTCTTGGATCGTGCGGATGGGGGAGCCGAGGCCGGGAGCAGTTCCGGCTCGGGGCGCAGCAAGGCGGCCGCGTATCAGAAACTGAAGGCACTTCTCCGCAACTCCCCCAGCGAAATCTCCCGATCCATAGAGGCTTGCATGCACGAAGATTTCACCCTGGCGCAGAGCGGACCGGGACTCGAGCTCAGACCCTGCACAGCTCGAGCCTGGGTAGAACATCGCTCTCTCCTGCAGTCGTACAACGGACCGATTCGACAAGCGTGGACCCTCGCGGGGGTGATCGATGCTCTGAACAACGGCGATCACGAACTCGCCAAAGCTGTAGCTCTACTGGGACTAGCCAGCCTGGACCAGGCGGCAGTGGATGCAGGATCGTGGCTGCTAGCCTCAGAAATCAGTCTGGAGGCAAGTCCTCCGTTTGGATCCTTCAGTCGTCCCCGGGTTTTGGACACCTTCGAGAGCCGTCAGACGCGTCTGCTGGACCCGCGATGGATTTCAATCTTGATGGGCCGGATCAAGGAGCGCGAGGCTTATCACAATGCCAAGAAGAGTCTGGGCGCAGGCGGCGGCGGAGGCGCTCCCACGCCGGGCACTCCGAGTGGAGGCCGCTCCGATCTTCAGGGCAATCCCGAGGTGCCAGCGGATGGGAAAGGTCGCAAGGGCCCCAAAAACGGAGGCCGCGGCGACAAAGGCAACAAGAAGGAAGACAAGTGACAGTCCTTTGGCTGTGGACTCGCCTTCTGTGCAGGCGGGGTGTGACTGCCCGTTTTTGGCTGCCGAGGATCCTCCGCGACGGGGGACGTTTGAAGCTGGCGTTGACGCGTGCAGCCGTCTGCGCGCGCCGCGCCCGCGTGCTCAGGCGCCTTTTTCAAGTTCTTTTGTTGGTGAGCGGGAGTTGCTCCCAGGGAGTCCTGAGCGTGAAGCCGATAGGCTTGGCGTGAATGCCGTCGTGTTAGTTTTGAATTGGCTGTTCCTGGGCCAGCCTTCTGTCTGCCGTCGCGAATTGTTGCTCGACCTGGGCAGACGACCGAGTGCGCTTCAGATGAAGCGCCTCGAGCACATCGCTGATGCTGTGCAAAGATGGAACTCTGTTCCTACCGTGGGTCCGTCCGACATGGGGCGGGCGGCCTCCAAGTTCGAGAGCCTCGAAGACCTCCTGGCCAGCGTACAGGCTGGCATGCAGAAGGCTCGAGCCCAGTCGGGCCCTCCGGGTGAGACAGTCCGTCTGAAGTTGCCGCAGCCCATGCATGCATTGCCGGTTGATTGTGATAGGGTTAAGTTTGTTGGGGTTCCGACCTTCGACCCTCGACCCTACCTCGACTCCGCCTCTCGACGGATCTATGAAGATCCTCTCGCTTTCAGGCAGGAACCGCCTGAGGGCGTCCCGATCCCTCGCGTGCAGATCCGGACGGTGCCTGGAAAGAGGCTGGGGCTGCTGAAGGCCTTGGACCAATGCGATCGGCTTGAGCTGCTGCCCGCTAGTCAAGTCAAGACACCTTACCGGAATGGCATGTTCTGCGTGCCGAAAGACGAGGCCCGTGACAGGCTTGTGCTGGACGCCAGGGCTGCAAACTTGGCCGAAGGTGGCGAGGACCCGTGGATACAGTCCCTGGGGAGCCTTGAGCAATTGCAGCACATTTTCCTGCCAAAGGGCTTCAATCTTGAACTTTGGTGTGAGGATCTTCGTGAATTTTACCATTCCTTCCTGATCTCCTCCAGCCGGTGCCACCGTAACGCTTTAGCGATGACGCTCACTCGAGGCGAGGCTCAGGTGTTAGGTTGCTGCAGCAGAGGAGCTGCCCGGGAGCTCCTGACTCCCTGTCTTAAAACGCTTGCGATGGGTGATTCCCACGCAGTCGGGTTTGGGCAGACCTCACACTTGGCCGTGGTGCTTCGCTGCTCGGGGCTTCGCTTGCGTGATTTTGTCACATTGCGCGGCCGGCCTCCTCGGGCCCCTCAGCTCACCGCCGGGTTACTCATAGATGACTTGCTGCTGCTGGACTTCGTCTCTAAGGATTCGCCCTCTGGGGCGAGGAGCTAAGGTTGCGGAGGCCATCCGGGTTGGCTACGCGGAGGCCGGACTGCCCCGGCATAGTGGCAAGGCAGTGAGCGGGGAAAGGTTTGCCGAGTTCTGGGGTGGTTGTTTAGATGGCCACACGGGGCTGCTTAAGCCTAACCCGAAGCGAGTTGTTCCTCTCGCCTGTCTGACTGTGAGGATCGTGCAGAGCAAGGTGTGTTGTGGGAGCCTGCTGGAGGCTATAGGTGGAGCTTTGGTATCGGCTCTGCAAATGCGCAGGCGCCTGCTGTGCCTCCTTGATGCGGTCTACACGGAGCAAAGCGGCCGGTCAGCCAATGACGCGTTCCGCGTCTCCGGGTCACTGGCCTCTGAGCTGCTGTGCTGTGCCGCTCTCTTGTGCTTGTCTGAGGTCGACCTGCGTGCTGAAGGATGCCCGCGAGTCGTGTGCTCTGACGCATCTTCTACGGCGGAAGCCGCTGCCTGCAGCCCTGTGTCGCCAGATGTCTCGGTCGAGTTTTGCAGGCATGGTCTTCAGAAAGGGCTGTGGAACCGGTTGTTGGGTGAAGTGCCTGCTTACCTTCGTGAGAGGGGTGATGACAGCCTTGCGGCCGGAGAGCTCCCGGAGGGCAGCTACGACCACCACCCCATGTGGGAAGCTGTGTGCACCTTCCTGCCGTTTGAGCAGCTAGGCAGCGTTGTCCGGACCCATAAACGCCGGCACATCAATGTTGGCGAGATTCGCGCAGCCCTCCGAGCCGAAAACGCCATAGGTTGCCGTTGGCCGAACACGCGCTACCTCCACCTCCTCGACTCTCAGGTCGCGACAGCATGCCTTGTCAAAGGACGCAGCTCATCCGCTGCACTCAACCGGGAGCTACGCAGGTCTCTGGCCTCGCACTTGTCCCTTAAGGTCCAGCCTCGGTACGGGTTTGTTAGATCCAAATTTAACCCCTCCGATGACCCCACTCGTGCGGTTCCTCTACGGGCTCCCAGTGCTTCTCCTCATGCGTGGTGGGCCTCAGCTTGTGCGGGCGACTTCGAGCCCCTCGACGCTTGGCTATCGGGGTTGGGCATGCACCTGGATCAGCTGCGTGAGTTGCCCCCCGAGCAGGAGCTGCTCCCGGATGTGCCTCTCGAACTTCCTGCCGAGGATCGCGGACGCCGTGAGCGCAGAGTGCAGGATCCCGAAGCAGTCGCCACTCGGATTCTCCAGCGAGCAGCCGTTTCGGCCTCTGACCTTAGGGTGTTGTTTTCAAGGCTGCCGGTCGAAGTGAGCACCCGCAGCGCCTTTGAAACCCGGCGAGGCAGCACCTTCTCCGCAGGCGCTTTCGTTCATGGGGGAATCGTCGGGCTTCGGAAGGCATGCTACGAATTCCCTCGGTCCGTCCGAGCTTTTGCACTCTTTGCTCAGCAGATGCATCCAGGGGTCAGGTTTTCGTCCTTCAGCGTACTTTGCAATACTCGCTCGCTCCCGCATCGTGACGTCAATAACTTGGAAGGCGAACCTAACTTGATAATTCCTTTGAGCCGATTCCGGGGTGGAGCTGTGTGGACAGCCACCCAAGGCGGGGGAGTGCCGCTCGAGTACAAGGGGCGGGAAGTTCAGGGCGAGCTCCTTGAGGTTTCCCAAGGCCCTCAGCTGTTGGACCCGAAGCGTCTGCACTGCACAACGCCATGGCGAGGGAATAGATGCGTGCTGGTGACCTATGCTCTTAGAGATCTGCACAAGCTGGACCCCGAGCAGACTGAGCTGCTCTCCACTTTGGGATTTCGTTTGCCTGAGCCAGGTAGGCTAGAGCCCTCTGCTGCTGAACCCGGGTTCACCTCAGAAGCCCCTCCTCAGGTGCCTCCTCCGCTCTCCGAGGATGAACTGGGGAAGCGGTATGCGATCTCGCTTGCTCCTGTGCCAGCATCTTCCGATTCCCTTACATCGCCGAAGAAGCTTTCTCCACGGTTCCTTGAGGACCCGCTGGAGAGACAGCCTCCTGTGCCAGGCTCCCTCCGGGTTGAGCCCCGTGTGCATGTCTCCGGTTCCCTTCGGGTTGAGCCGTCGAGACCTCCCTGCCAACTTGCGTCAAGTCGACGCCCCGATGCGTCCCGGCCTGGAGTTGTGCCGGTTTCCTCTCCTCTCTCGCAGTACGCCCTTGATCTTCTCGCAGCGCTCCCGCCCGGCCGGTTCGTTCTCGCTGGTGTCTTTCCTGACCTGCGTTCGGCTCTCCTCTCGGGTCCCGGCTGGCTGGATTTGTTTTCAGGGTCTAGAGGGCTTGCTAAGGAACTCGCCCGCGCCGCGCCATGCTGGATACTCTGCTATGACCTGGCTCACGCTGTTGACGAGGACCTGCTGAGCTTTGACACCCAGAAGGAGATCCTGCAGCTCCTCGAGGCTGGTGCTTTCCGAGGATTCTCGGCTGGCCCTGTCTGCTCGAGCTTCTCATGCGCTATCACCCCGCCCTGGCGAGACCGTAAGCACCCTGCTGGCAAGCCCGGTCTGAGGAGCTATCAAGCCGACAAAGTCAGAGAAGGAAACGCTATGCTCGAGTTCCTGCTGAACCTTGTTCGGGAAGCTGAGCGGCTACAGCTGATCTACCTGATCGAGAACCCGCTGAACAGCTGGATCTGGGCGCAGCCCGCCTGGGACGGATGCTCGTCTCGTGGTGGACGCTGGGGTTTCCTGGTCGACTACTGCGTCTTTGGTACCAGCTGGAAGAAGCCCACCCGGTGCCGCACGAACGGGCAGCTGGGAGGGCAGCGTTTACGCTGTAGCCGCGATCATCGACATCGGTCACTTCGCGGACGAGATGGTGCCACTGGGAGGTCGATGACCAAGTGCGCAGAAGCCTACCCGAAGCGCTTCTGTGTGTTGTTGGCTCAAGCTCTGGCCCAAGACGCTGGCTGGGTCGACGAGCGGCGACCTCTCGATATCAGCCGGTGCGCGAAGTGCAGCAATGCGCGGATTGGGGAAGCTGGGAATCCTGGGCCCCGCCGACAGCGTGTGCGACCAGCTGTAGTGCTGTCTGAGGTCCCCCTCGTGCAGCCTACTACAGCTGCCTTACAGGTTGCCATCTGGACTAGGTTTCTTTCCTGGGTAGAAGGTGGGGCCGGTGATGGCTCCTCTCAAGCCATGTTGAGCGTGCCCGAGGTTCTGGTCGAGATGCTCTGCGCTTTTGGACAAGTGTTGTATAGCGGTGGCGATTCTTTACAGCAGTACAGGTTGTTGCTTGCAACAGCCCAGCGTCGTTCTCCGTTGTGCAAACCGCTGCTGAAGCCTGGTTGGGAAATGCTCTCGCGATGGGAGCGCATCGAGCCCACCGAGCACCGGCCTCCCCTCCCGGAGGCTATCTTCGAAGCTATGTGCGCACTGGCTATGGCCTTAGGCTGGGAACGCTGGGTATGCGTCACTATGCTTTGCTTTTACGGATGCTGCCGGATAGGAGAGGTTCTCAGAGCACGCAGATCGGACCTCCAGACGCCTCGAGACTTGATGAAGCGAGATGGCAGGTTTTACTTGAAGATCAATGAGCCGAAGTCGAGGAACCGGGGTCCCCGGGTGCAGCACACTACAGTTGTGCCGCCCCCCGGGATTGCTAACTTTATAGCACGTACGGCTGAGCAGCTGCATTCTTCTGCCCCTCTTTACCATGGTTCCGCCTCGGTCTACCGGGCCAGGTGGGATCGACTTTTGGAACGGTTGGGCATTGCGAAGACGCTGCGCCTTACCCCCGGCTCCCTTCGTGGCGGCGGAGCCGTGGCCGCTTACCAGGGCGGCACAGACATCGCCAGCCTTCAGTGGAAGATGCGATTGCAGCATCAAGCCACCCTTTCATTCTATCTTCAAGAAGTGGCGGCTGGGTCGATTCTCCCCTCGCTGCCGAGGCACTCCCGAGAGGCCATAGAAGCGGCTAGAGCCGTTTTTCCGTTTCTCTTTGCACTGCCCAGCGCTCCATTGCACCGCCCTCCGGGCTGAACGCAAGCTGATGCCGGGCGAGGTGGTGGAGCTGACACGTCGTAAGACACGACCTTTGTCAGGATCCACCCTTCGTCTTGAAGCAGGGCAAAAAGACCGGAATGCGCCTAAGGATTGAACATGAAAGAGCATGTTCATCCTGTCGCGCAGTTTTTGTGGCCCTCCCGCCACACCCGGAGCTGACACGTCGTAAGACACGACCTTTGTCAGGATCCACCTTTCGTCTTGAAGCATTGCAAAAAGACCGGAATGCGCCTAAGGATTGAACATGAGTAATTCCACCGGCCGTGGTGAAAAAACGAAAATTGAAATCGTGTGCTTGATTTTCCCATCTTTCGAGTATACTGTCTTGTGTCAAACACAGATTTGCCTTTACTTCACTGACGAGGCCCTGTCAGTGTAACATGCTTTCAGTGTCTTCGTCGGGTCATTTGTTCCACTTCTATTGCTGTGAGGTCCAGCACCTTTAACCACTTCCTGAACAAACACTGCGCGATCCTTCCAGAGGCATCTTGCACGCCTTTCTCGCGGTCAGCATGAGTTGACTCAGAAGCGGAATAAGCGGAGAGGACCCGGCCATGCGGATCACGCCCGGCAGCTCAAAAGGTGCAAAGCAACATGATCATGACTGCTTTGGCCCGCCGAGGCTGAAGCGGCTTCGGCTGTCCGGCCCTCGCAACGACTGGAAAAAGCTCGCCCGCTGTTGTATTCCTTTTCAGGATCCTGGTTGCGCCGGGTCCGCCGAGCTTGGCGGGTGCTCCGCCATCAGTCGCCGGGACAAAGGCCCAGGTTCAAGAGGCCGGATCTGAGTAGTCCATGGTAGTCCTCAAGTTCTGCCGAGAGTCAGGTTCAGGTCTGCTTCTCGGCGGGAGGCAACTTCAAGGCGTCCTGATCTGGTGCCTTCATTGCCGTTGCCTGCCCTTTGACACAACCAGTGCGGGAGGCAACCGACCACGTGAAGCTTCCGTCGCAGGACGAACGCAGTGAGAAGCGGCTTGTGGAACCGCTCTCCAAGGTGCGCTGCACAGCTGCGGTGTGGTGCTCTGCCCGGCTGATGAGCTGCGCGGGTTGCAGGTGTTCCCAGGCTCCAACCGGATTGACCCAAAGCAAGGGCTGATGCCTCGGTTTGAGGTTTCAACCCGGCTTGCACTGCTGCAGATTGGCGATGAGTGGACGGAGCCATCACAACTTCGACTAATTTGCTGCAGTTCACATTCGCAACACAAGTGCAGTCTTTGTTTGGTCAGGCTTCTTCTGTTGCGACAAGGGGGTTAGGCGGTTGTTGGAACGAGTGGGACAGGGATTTGGGGATGCTATTCTACGAACAGCTATCACTGCGGTGGGCAAATCTGAAGTCTTGTCGCCGAGTGGTACTCAAACTTACTTAAGAGTACATGGAGCCGGAGACTCTGAGGTGCATCGTGCTGGATGCATTCAGCAAAGAGCTTGAGCTCGACGTCGGCCGGGTCGCCGAGGCCGCCATGTGTGGTCAGTGTTTTGATCCTCACTGCTCCTGGAGGCCAAGATGTGGGTGATCAGCTCACTATTGAGGTTTCCGTGACATCGGAGGACCGAATAGCCAATGCCAGGGCCACACGCGAGCCATCGTTCTTCCAGCTGCTTCATGCTCAAGCAAGCGCAATTAGAATGCAGGAACGCATGGCTCTTTCGTATCCAGTGCCGAGGATTCAGGATTGTACAAGCATGTATTGCATAGCGGACCTTCCAAGCTACTGGGCTGGAGCCATGGAATGCGCGGCTGAGACTGGAACCAATACATATAATGTTCTGAGACTGCAGCAGCAAGAAAAGTTGTCCGCGAACCTGCGCGAGACGGTCTTGGATGTGTGGTGCATATCCTTTATCTGTCGGTTTTATCAGAGGATGGAACCGAAACCACAGCTGCAAAGTGGCGGCATAATTGGTCGCATTTGCTTGGCGCTTACGATCCATCTCACGTACCATGTGCCAGCAAGACCCCTGGCGTTGTCTGTGATCTGCCCACATCATGACCCCACGTGACATTCAGTCTGCTTTTTCTCAAGGCTAGATGTCTTCAGCCATCGCAGATCGGCCACGCAGGCGCGCTCAGACTCCAACCATCGCTATCTCCTTGTCGTAGCTGTCAGATCATCCATAGCTGGCAATGGCACACAGTCTCAATAGTTTCAGATTGTTTCGAACCTCCCACACCTTGGGTACACACTTACAAGTTCGTCTGTCAGGAACTAGCTGACGAGATTGTGCTGCTGGACGGCCGAACTGCGGTAGTTCCAGCCACAGACTTTCGGGCTTCTTGACTCCCAGCCGGGCAATTGGCAGAGACAGCAGTGATATTGAGGCTTTCCTTTCAGCCCAGTTTGAGATCAGCGACCTCTGCATGAGATTGCTGCGATTCCTCTGTGACCGGCTATCGGCGTCTGACTAAAGAACTCCTGGGGAAAACGGCAGGTAACCCATGTTTGCCTTCGACGGCACGTGTGAACCCGAGCCATGATGCACGGCTCACCGTTCTCTTCACTGAATGCGAACATTGCAGTCTTTGCTGAGGTCCTCCTCCAGCCAGCAACGAAGGATTTCCTCGGATCTTTGATCGGATCCGTGTGCTGCTCAGGGAAGGAACGCATGGGTGGGGTTACCTATATGGAGTGCCCCCCGTCCAGTGACACATTGGGCCATTCGTGCCCGATGTCTCCGACTCCTGATGTGCGGATTCTGCGGGGCGGCACGATGACATCAGCTGGCCAGCAAGTGCTGGAAGAAACTGCCGCTTAGAAAAGGTGTTGGGGCGGCACGAAGAGGTAAATAGGCACACGGGCAAGCCCGCGAGAAGTCTTCTGTTTGTCGAGATGCGTCCTCCATGCCATGTGAATATGTTGCGCAACCCTCGGGCAATTCTGGTGATGAATTGGGCGACCGCTGACCTTCCTCGCAGCGCTGTGCACATTTACTGGGTGTGATGGAAGTCTGTCGCCGCGTAGGGATTTACAGCCTGTGTGCAGGGATTCATGACTGCGACCTGAGCCGATTCCGAGGACCTGGTTGCGTGGTCTACTGGAGCGAGTCTGTGAAATTGGACTGGGATGTGTGGCTCCCAGCCAGAGTCCCAGGCTCCGGTAACTTCTAAGATCTTCGGCGGCGAACAGGTGCCAGCGGCAGTGGACCGGCAGGACATTGAAAGTTTCCACTGGCTTTCTGAGAATATCGAGCCAGCTTAGTGGCACGTAGTGGGCTGCGAGGACATCGAGGTGGAAGTTGTTTTGGTAGGGAACGAAGTGGACATTTCCAAGCCTGGGCCCAAAAGCATAGCTTGCATGGTCGAGTGGCATGGCAAAGCCGAGGCTAGAACAGGGGCACTGCCAGCCAAAGAGAAAAAGCCTCTCCACCAAACTCGGCTCCATGCAGCTGCGATCCGGGCAGCATAGCCTGGTGATGTGTGGTGGCCTGAGTGCAATTCCGGACCACTGACATGAAAAGCCTGACCTAGTTCGTGCCAGGCTCGTCACACCTTGTGAGGGACGGCATAATGTGCTGTCACTTGCAGGTACCTGCATGCCACGTGTTTGCACAGCCTGCCTGTGGACATGGGCCTCACCATGAATGCAAACCTGACCTCTGCCGTTGCAGCTTAGAACACACAGCATTCATGACATACCGAGCCCACATGCGACATGCAGTGACAGTTCGTCTGACCTGGCCCGTCATGATTCGATTTGCACATGCGGGGCTAGGAATCCGACTGTTCGCAAGACTTCTGGGTGTAGCACAACCCAAGACGGTCGATTGACCTCCCCCCGTATCCAGTCATGAGGAGCAACAAGAGGCCAGCGGAATGAACAAAGTCTTGCGACATGCGTGTGCAAGTTCATAGCAAGAGTTGGGGTTGGGTCCTCCTGATGCCTGCTTCTCATTTCTATCACTGGTGCAGGAGTGTCCCCAAAGAGGTAGATGCTGCTCAGCTTTCTGTGACTGCCTGCTTTGTGGGACCTTTGGCAAACTTGCATTTCTGCAAACTTGGTCCCGAGGCCAAGACTCTCATGAACAGAGACACGGTCTGCAGACAGCCGGTCCAGCATCCTGCGACAGACCTGGGGTGCTACCGCCTAGGAAAGCTCCAGCAGCACCTGGAGGAGATAAATGTGCCGGGGGAGGAGGAACAAATCGGCAGCTTGGACGAAGTAGCCATGAGCCATGAGCTGCGGATGCCCACGCTGCATACTTGCATAGTTGCGTCTGCAGACGCTGCGGACTTGCGCTTAGGAGATTTCGAATCTGTCGAGAGCTTGCTTGGCAATCAAATGGAGGAGGTTTACATGCAGTGGCTCGGCTGTGCAAAACCCTGTTCTACACATTCACTGCAGACGGTGCTGACTGCAAGTGACAAGCCTTGTCGCCGTGCGTCAGGCTGCAGCTGCACTACTCCACTGCGATTCGATTGCTTGCGCACCGAGATAGCATGGCTCGTAGGTATCAGGAGGATTGCTTGCAAGAGTTGTGCCAGACTAGAGACGGCGCAGCGCAGATGCCCGAAAGGAGATTGATCGCCTCAGAACGCAGATGGACGCGATGAAGCCTTCCAGTGCCAAAGAGAAAGAGGCAAAACAGATGAAGATTTTGGTGTCGCAGGTCAAGCTGTACAAGGACTCACCTCTGGCTGCACAGCACAAAGCATGCCCCCATGTCTTTCTATGGGGCCCTTGCTGGGCTGCAGCAATCTTTTCTGCTCCAGACTGCCCCACAGCAATGAGTGGAAAGCCCTGCAGAGATGAGCGAGGGAGTGAGTGAGCGCGTGAGAGAGTGAGTGTTGACTTTACCGGTGCCTATGCAGCATGCCGACCAGGACAAGTACTTGGAACGTGATGTTCTCAGCCAAACATACCCAAGATGTCACCGTTTTGTGGCACCAAGTTGACAGTGGCCTGGCTAAGGTGATAAGTCAGCTAGAGCCATCGAAGAGGAGAACTACGAGCTGCGAGAGCAGTTGGCAGCCCTCAAGACCGTCGGAGTGTCTTATGCATATTCGCAGGCCTTGGGAAGGTAGTGCTTCAGCAGTTGAAATATGTGAGGTTGATTGAACCTGCGAGGCCGACACATCGATGCTTATGCGACCGGGCAGCCCACACGGCCACAGCAAGCCTGAGCCACTAGCATACGCTGCTTACGCCCCTCGGATGCAGCAGGTCATGCATCCTCGTTTAATCCTTGAAGACTCCTTTGCTTACCTTTGTGCTCTGGGCCCACATTTGTTGCCGCTGTTCAAGCCGGCCCACGACGGCAGACCTTTGATACAGCAAAGTCTTGACTGCTGCTTGACCTGAGTCTCTTTTAGGCTCGAAAGCCTGGCATGAGCGAAGAGTCGTAGCGATTGTTGAAGCCCACGGACCGCGAGCAGGATGCGCAGGCAGCGGCTGGGAGCGACGGCTGCGGTCAGCTGCGTTTGAAGATCGGCTTGGCATGATTTGCCAGTCGATCTTCAAGTGCAGCGGGGCGTAAGGAATCTAATTCACATGCGGAAACTCGAGCGGTACAGCGCCGACGAGGACGACTATCTGGAGGACGTGTGGTTCTTCTGCAACTTTATAGAGCTGCAGATCTCCCGACCTGGCGCTGCAACTGCCGGCTCTTTACTGCCTTCATCTGCCCTGTGGAGAAGAGTCGAAAGATCAAGGAAGGCCTGGCGAAGTTCCCGAGCAGGAAGGCCTGGCAGCCTCTCCGTACAGAACAGCCGTTTTTGGCCATCCATTTCCCGCTCTGGCGGCTTCTGAAGTCCGGCTGAAAGGGACGAGTAGCGGGAGTAGTGGCAAGGTGCGCTGAAAACTGCACTCCTCGCGTGGGTTGGGCATTGCACAGGGAGGCTCTGCGGTCACGTTCCTTGGTGATGCAAGGCGCCTCCGACGGACTTTGGAGACCCACTGGCGAGGCAGGTAAACCGAAGCGTCTAAGTGCAACAGACTTTCGGGTGCTCACTGCAGGTTGGAGAAGGCACAGATGAGACTGGACACGTGGGCATCGCAACATCGCTCTTCCCTCAAGCGGAACCTCACAGGCCAGCGTGGGCAAAAAAGGTCTGGGATTCAAGCGTCATCGCTACCCGGATCTGCATTTCTTGGAGCACGGCGCTAACCGCTTAACCAAGCTGCAAGTGAGCAGAGTGTGTACAGTGTGGTCTCTCAGGGGCCTCGTGGCTTGCCTGTTGCATCAGGCCTGGTCAATGTGCAGGACTTGCCGAACATGGAGCTTCCTGGTGCGGTGGCCACACGAGGCTCTATCTCCGAAGCCTTCGAAGTCTCCAAGCTGAGATTTCTGGGGCTTCTTGGAGCCTGAGGTGCCTATGGCCCGGGTCCGCCGGTACTCCCAGAGCTAGAGGATGACGAAATCGAGAAGCCGGAAGACGAGCCGCACCTTCCTCGGAAAGCAAGCTCTTTCTTTGTCCTCTGTCTGGCCTTGCTGGGTTCACACAAGCCGAGGGCAGAAGAAGAGGAGCCCCAGGAAACTGCTTACTACATCCGAGCATCCAAAAACCGACGCACGGCTGCAAAGCGCGTTCTGCTTATCTTGCGATGCTTCTGCATATCGGGACCTATCACGCACACGAGCTGCAGCATCAGGAGTGCAAGAAGAGGAAACCGGACTTGGACTCGTAATGCAAAAGCTTCGCGGGTACTGGCAAGCCTTCTTCTTCCAGGGGTGACTTGGTGATAACTCATAACAGCGCAGGAAGTGCACACATCGAGGTGGTTGGGCATGATGAAACAGTGCGGCATGTGCCCCATCTAAGGGAAAGAGATATGCAGGACACGTACTACAAAACCGGACTTTGCCAGTACATTGCACGCAGCCAGATTTTCGAGAATGCGACAATGGCCGTCATCGCAGTGTCTTGGTGGTCCTTTCAGCAGGGAGCGGAATGTCAAGCGCCTCCGAATGTTGTTCGACCGAAGTGGCAAACACTTGCGTTTTTGGCTTCCGGTGTGCGTCTGGCGATGCACCGTTTGCGGGCCTCCGGCCTCAGATGTCTTCTTGGCACTTTGGGTTTCGTGGCTTTTCGGAACCCAATGCCATATTCTGCGAAGGTACTTGTAGCAGCATTGTAGCATAAAGTAGCCCTTTCCGCTCGAGTACTTGTCCACATGCTCGGGAGGCAGCCCCTAAGCTTCACAGTGTTCGTAGTTGAAAGAGCTGGGGGCTGACAGCTTGTTCTTGGCCATCGCCTTCGTGCATCCGTTCTCGGCCGACCATCTTCCCTTAGCTGCTTGAAGTGATGGAACGAACGGCATCCTCGCTTGTCCGGGATGCAAGAGTCTGGGGGTTGTCCGGTTTCCACCAGGCCTCAAAAACGTCAGCACTGAGGCCAATTCGGTGTGGTTGGGCGTGGACGTCACCTACAATGACCAGCTTCTCCTAATAAATTCTCAGCCAATCTTCATCATCATGGAGAACCTCTTTTGTACATACTTCTTCCTGGAGGTGTGCCGGTATCTGATTTGGTATTATGGGCTTACGGAACAGCTGCGCATGCATACATGCGTGTTTGAAGGGAGATGCCAGAATGGTTTCGACATCTATGTATACGATGGCATGACGTAGCATACATATCATCTAGTGCTGACGAAATATTCATTGAGACATCCTGGTACAGGATCATCTTCCAATACAGCATAACATGACAAGCACTAGCATAGTGTATCATCTTCCGATGCAGCAGAACATGAGAAGTCAATGACAGGGCGTACCATACCCGGGTACAGTATGACACAATGAATTTTCTATTATGCGAGACTTTCAGTACCAGAATAAGAGACACTTCGTGCTTTCGGTCTTTCGGATCCATTTGCTGCTGTCTGCTCCACTTCTGTGAGCACCTGCTGGCCAAACTGTCCTGTCAGATCGTCATTCGCTTCGGCGCCTTTCGGAGGAAATGCAACGTCTTCCGAGACTACTGGTTTCCTGGCAGCCCAGGGATCAAAGTGCCTGGGTTTGGGGTTGCAAAGGTGATCTGTGGCAGCCCTGGGCTTGCCACTGTTGTAGAAACATGCTCTGTTTCTGAAAAGCAAAGGTTCGTTTTTGACCTTGCGCTGGTGCTGGCGATGGTTCTGGACACATGGGTTCTTCTTGCCATCATGGCCTCATCAGAACCTCGGTGTACAAAGCTTTGAATCACGCACCCGACTGGTTGCAAAACCTCACAGGAGCTAGTGCCGCACCACACGTCGAATCTGAGGACATGGATGTTTCGGTTGTGAACTCCTCATCTTTGCGGCTCCTGCGCATCATCCGCATCAGCCGACTTGCGCGAGTCGCGCGGATCTTGCGGTCTGTGCCGGAGATGATGACACCAAGCTTCAGAAAAGACTTCAGCCATTCCCGGACAGTCTGCTGTGGAGAGCCGGTCCTCTGCTCTGACATCCGAGGATCCTTTTCCAGGGCATGGGAGTTGCCTCCCGCTCTGTGATTTGCACGGTCTCTCTTCTGGTCATACTGGTTTATGTTTTTGCGCTCGTCTTCATGCAGCTCCTCAGGCCAGGATGTTGCGAAGTTGCGTAGACGCTGGCAAAAAGGGATGACGGTGCGGCATATGCAGGGGCACGGCTGCGGGAGATGAGTACTTCCCATCTATTACCAAGGGAATGCCATGCACTCAGCCTGTCGTCGAAAGCACAGGCACATGTGCACAGACTCGGCCACCTGCGTAAATGGCGCTGTCGGTGTCAGGTTTGCCCTCTTCTTTCACGGATGTCTCGGCGAGTTTCTGCCAAACCTCGCAGAAGCCATCTTCGATGAAGGCGTTGCTGCACTTGCTATGAGTTTCGGCGCAGACATCTACGGCTGCAGGAATCGATGTCGGCTTGTTCCTGATCCTTTTTGTCTTCTTGGGTCCTTTAACGGTGCCCGCACTCCAGATGCTGTAGTGACTGTGGTGTTCTGTGGATAAAGAACGACTTTTGGGCAGGTCATGAACATGGTGGTGGCCGTGCTAGTTCATGTGGTTAGCTCCGTTGCGACGCTGCAGCAAAAGAACCAGCACAATGGCCAGAGCCTCAGCCAGCTGCGGCAGATGCCACTTTCAGCCACGGACTTCCGTTTGCATCTAGGCATTGCCCAACAGATGTGAACCGAGGTGTTATCCGGGAACGGCTTCTTGGTGGATAATTCGATGTGGTGGGTGGTGGCGGGTTTCAAACCTGAAGACGGGTGCGATGTATCCGTTACGCCAGATCAGGATATACAACGTTCTGAAGAGCCTCGACGGCGATGATGATGACGTCATAACCCAAGACGAGTTCAGGACATGTCCTGCCCCTTACAGATGGGGTTTTGCAGCTACTGTGGTTTTCTCCCGCCGTTCGACCTCAAGCTTTGTGTGCATGTAAGACGGCAGAACTACCCTCCTGCCCTGGCAGGATGATCATGGACACGAGCCTCGGCTTTTCCAAGTGGAACGATGACTTAGGCCGGTTGAGTTGATGGCCTAGCCGTGACGTGCTGCAGCAATGCTAAACGCTGCTCAGCCTAGGAAAGAAGCCTGAGTCCCGGAACGACCAGCAGATAACAGCATGCATCATGGCAGTGTCATTCGTTGACCTACACTTCTGTTGCGTGAATGTTGCGCTGAGGCCATGGCAGTTTTCTTGGAAGTTGGGGTGGACGTAATTGCGATCCTGAAGGATCCAGACATTATCTTTGGGGGCTGCTCGGCAGGCAGGTGAAAGATATGAAAGGTGTGCAGATCCGAGCCTCCTCTAAGGTGAGGTGCGCTTGCCCATTGACGAGCTGCTGGACGAGGTGATAACTCTCCGAGGTAGCAACTTCACCACGGTCAAGGAACGATGCTCTGTGAGGGCTCGTGTGTTCTCGCCTTGAAGGGCACCCGGAGTTGATGAGGACCTGGTCCAGCTGAAGAACCAGCTTGTTCGGGAGCTGAGGAAGATCGGCCAGCGTAGGCAACTTCTTGCATGAGGCTGGGCCTAAGCCCTAAGGCTAAAACCTCTGTACTCTATACCTTAAGTCATGTTAGGTTTCTCTAGGTGCTCGCGAAGCGAGCAGTGCCAACAGAAGGGAGACACACTCATAATGGCAATATCTGCACGTTCTGGCTTGTGCGGCTGTGGGCCCAAGGCCCGCAAGCTCGCACGCGAGAAGACCCCGGGGTCTCAGCTCCGGTTGCAAAGGTTCCTGCATACGAAGGTTCCACCCCAAAGCACCCAAGCCGAATCCTGGGTCCTGAAAGCAAGATCTGCTGTGCGAGCGACCACCGGCCTTGCAAGGGCAAGCACAGCGCTGGATGTGCAGTGTCTGTTGAACTTGCAGTGGCTCTCAGTAGCTGTCTTGGTGCATAGCAGACTCTGCCTACTCCGACACCCCAGGTCGACCGGTATCATGCGCATTTCTTGAGATAGGGTGTGAGAAGACTCATATGACTTGGAAGCTCTCGATGGCTTTGGGGAGCCATGCTTCGATACTTTCAATTTCAGCTCTTGCGAGCCTCTTGTTCCAGCCTCAGAGCCTCGGAGAAGAGCTCTCAGGGTCCTAGGGTCAGAGCGAGAGTCCAGCGAGCACTGTGAATTCAAGGCCTGGCACAGCAGGAGATGTTTCATGCGGTGGTCACATGGCGCTTCTGTGCGCACGCTGCGTCGAGTCGCAGCCGGCTGAGGACAAGCCGGTAGACATGACGTCACTTGCCGTAATGTCCGAGAGTGAGTGTCAGCAAACTGTGGATCACCGTGACCGCTGCATTGTCGGCAGGATGCAGCGAGCTTCTGCAACGGGGCGAATGGGCTGAGCTTGTGGACAAGATTCTGAGAGATGCAACAGGAGTTGGGGGCTTCTTGATGTCTTTCCAAGGACTGCAGGTGGACCGGCCAAAAATGTGTCTTGCGCGGAGTCGCTTGGCAAAAGGCTGTCTGAAGGTTTGCGGATGGACCGGTTGGTGTCTGAATTAAGGACAGGCTGATAAATTGCGGTGGTCACCGCGCACAGACCTGTTCGCGATGTCCCGACGGGCATGGTGGTGGCTGGTGCCATGGTGCCGGGCCCCAGCTCAAGATCAGCCAACTGAGTGGCACGATCTAGTGCTTCGGAGGGCAAGCCAGGCACTGTTGGACGGAGTATGACGGAGTTGTGCAGCAATGGCTTGCTTGAGGATTTTCCGACATGCAGTAGTCATTTTGGTTGCCGGTTCCCAGCTGATGCAGGATTTGAGCCTGGGTTCAAGAAGATGGCTTGAGGCTTGAGCTCCGCAGCTGCTTCGACTCAAGGTGGCTCCATCTTGAAAATCTCATCAAGATCCATGGCGCAGGCAGGCTACGCAGCTTCAGCGGGCGGCAGCATGCAGGTGGCATTGGTGACGGGAGCTTCCAGCGGGATAGGGGCGGCCATCGCCGAGAAGCTGGCGGAGACGCACCGGTTAGCGCTTTTGGCTCGTTCGGAGAGCAAGCTCCAGGACCTTGCGAAGAAAATAGAGCAAGCCAGAGGAGAGCGGCCTCTCGTGCTTGTTGCAGATGTGACAGACCGAGCCGCAATGGAAGCTGCCACCAAGGAGATGAACGCCACGCTGGGGCCCGCCGACGTGCTGGTGCATTGTGCCGGCATGTGGTCCTACGTGAGGGCAACTGCCGATGCTCCTGCAGTTCACGATCACCATGCGGATCTTGTCGCTGTGCATTGCAATGGGACGTTGAACGCAGTGGAAGGACCTTGCCAGGGATGCTGGCCAAGAAGGATGGACAGATCATGCTGATCACTTCCGAGAATGCCCGCCAGGTGTGGAAGGGCCTGACCGTGTACTCGGCTTGCAAGTTCTGGAAGCAGGCCTATGCCACGGGTCTGCGCATGGAGCTTGAGGGCAGTGGCATTCGGGTGCTGACCGTGCAGCCTGGGGAGGTGGACACCCCCGGACGCAATCTCGTCGTCGACGAGGAGGGCGACCGTATGTTCAACCCGTTGGTTAACACTGACAGCATCCCAGACTCGATTCCGCCGGCGAGCATCGCCGATGCCGTCGCGTATGCGCTTTCCCAACCGCCGGTCGTCAGGGTCAACGAGATACTCATTCAGTGAGCAAAGCTATCAGGCCGTTTGCGGCCACACGTGTTGGCAAAGTTGTTGATCATCATCTGCATACAGCAGCGAATCTCGTGCCTGCCGTGGCCTCGTCCAGATGTCGAGGGCCGAGAAGACAGTGTGTGAGTCGGGATTCATGTCGTCGGTCTTGCAGGATATGCCGCCGTTCAGCTGCAACGGCTTGGAGTTCGAAGCGGCCGTCGGTGATGATGGGAAATCCAACCATGGCGCGGTCCCACAAGTTGTGAGTAAAAAAGAAGCGTTGCCGAGTTGGACGCCCGGGACAGCCAGGGTCTTCTAGCAGACGTGTTTTCAGCCTTTGGCCAGGCTCCAAGAAACAGGTCATGTCAAATTCAGCACATTAAGGGGAGGCTCGAGCTAGTGACGGCTGGTTGTAAGTATTCAGGAAGGAGATCGAGAGCGCCTAAGGCCCTACAATTGCCAGCATGGTCTCATGGAGATGCTAGGGGAGGGGGAAAATTGGGGGGGGGGGGGTCGAGGGGTGAGGGGGAGCCCGAGTAGGCCCAGCGAGTGCTCAGCAAGTGCCTTGTAAATGCTCCCCAACATCTCCATGATTGTGCTCGGCCCCACGGTTCCATACTTCGTGGTGCCGTCGAACACACGCATGCCATGCAGCAGCGCTCCAGAACGGCTCAGGCGACTGCATGTGGCTGTCGGAGAAGTGTGTTGTGGCCACGCTCAAGAATCAGGCAGCGGCACAGAAGGACCTTCTTGCCTCGTGCCGTACTCTTGGAACCGGTGCTGCATACATAGACGAGTTGAAGCATGTTGAACTTCATGAACTTATTTATGCAGTTTCGTTGAGCACGTGCGTGTTGCCCCAGCAGCGATTCCCTTTCGAGCGCTCTGCCCTTTACAAAATCTCCAGTTCTAGACTGCTCTAGTCCCCTTGGAGTGGTCCGCTGCTCTTTCCCACTTCCTGAATTCTTTTCGAGCAGTTTGCTTCTGTTCCTTGACTTCCCCAGTCCGTCTCGAGGTTTGCTGCTCTTTCTCAAATTCTACAGTTCCGCTGGGACGGTCTGCTCTTGTTTCTACAATTCACGAGTGTTTTTCCTGCGGTTTGCTCTTTCTTTCAAAGTCTCGAATCTTTGTTGGTTTGCTCCTCCTCCAATTCCCTAGTACTGTTCGGGCGGTTTTCTTCTCTCTGTTTCGAGGGGCTTGAGCTTCTTCTCCGACACCCTGGTTCGTCTCAATCGGTTTGCTCCTTTCTATCAGGTTTTCTCTTTCGAACGATTTGCTCCTTTGTCGAAAGTCTTCAGTTCCTTTCGAGCTGGGTTCTCTTCTTTCTAACGGCAGGTGTGCACAGGCAGCACCGAAAAACGGCGTGAAATCTGCAGAAACTTCTCAACCACTTCGCAGTTACAGGTCCTTAGATTATGCAGTCAAGCTAGCCTGCACATGGCCAGACATCGTCGAGCCCTGGAGAATTTACTTTGCCGGAGGAAGACAAGAAGGTCCAGTCCCATCCGAACTTTCGACCAGGAGGTGCCTGGCAGCAAAAGAAGATCCCAGGACTTTGAATCCTCTGCTTAGTCTCTGAGGCTCTTGGCTGAGCTGGCTCTTCGGCGTGCGGAGCGAGCCTGAGCCCTCGCCGGAGACCCTCTACACTGGATTTGCTCCCCCATCTGGTTTATTGGGTTTGAATTCATTATGGCATCCTTCTTACATGGTTCTTGCAAGAGTCTGATATGCTGGCGCACCGCGCTACCTCTTCGCGACTCTTTGCTTGCAACTGCCTGGCGCGCGCGCGTGTATGTCATGTTGGTATCAAAGGCCCTGCATGGGAACCTCCATCACTTTGCTTCCTTCTCTCCCACTCTCCCACTCTTCTGCCTCTCTCAGAGGGGAATCTGACACAAGGTCGACAGCGCAAAACAATGCATAGTCATATCTTCGGATCAGCTGGTGTATATGAGAGAATGCAAAAGGAAAGCCCTACTGAAGAAACCCCTTTGTAACTCTTCCCAAGCTCTCCAGCACGGAGAGTGGGACTGCTTTTTGAAGCGGTGTAGTGGTTTGAGCAGTGGGGGCGGGTAGGGGGGGTTGTGAGCAATTAGGAACTCTTGAAGATTTTGTGGAAAGAGATGAATTTCCGAATTTGTTTTTTGAAATATGGCATGGCCACCAGCGATCAGGTGGGCTTAGGTTTGGGGGGTTTCGGAGGTGGTGAAAGTCAAAATTTTAAAGGTTGGCTTGGCTATCTCGGGGTTTTCGGAAGTGTTGAAAGTGGAGATGGTTTGTTCCCGGCGGCGCATCGCAGACTTGCTTGCAACGGCCAGGTGCGGAACCTGGTTGGGACAACCATCAGCCGCACGGTGCAGGTGGGCAGCTCACCACACTTTGCGCACTTGTTGCGGCTATTTGCAGCAGCTAAGGATGCTGGAAAGGACTTCTGTTGTCAAGGTTTTGAATGCGTAACACAGGATGTGGAGGCATTGCAATTCTACTTAGTCTACAGCCGCAGAGCCTTCTAGAAGGACGTCCTTGTCAACTGCTATGCCCCGTGGTGTGGCCACTGCCAGAACTTCAAGCCGCAGTACAAGGATGCACATGCTATTTGTTGCTTCCTGGTTCATGAGGCATGCCTGCTTTTGGAAGGAGCTGGCGAGACGCCTCTCCCACGTCTCGACCGTGGTCATCGCTCAGATGGACTGTACACGCAACGATCTGGGCCCGCTCTGGGGATGCCCGGTTTGGCATTGTCCGAAGGTCGCCCCTTTGCGTCTTGCGCACATGTGTAGTAGCCGAGGATCGGTGTCCGGCTTTCCAACAATCGCCCTCTTCCCCAGCGGAGATACGAGTGGGATGATCGAGTTTTACGCATCTCGGCCGGAAGCAGGTCGTGCCAGCACATGAGGGCAAGCGTGCTCATGCCCAGCATTGGCAAAGGTTGGAAGCCGCAAGCCGGACGACATGATCAGATGGCTGCATACAAAGGCCGCCGTGTTGACGAGGATGTTCCGTGCAGGGGTGGTTTCGTACGATTCTGCGAGGCCGGCACATCATTCTCCGATACTCCCCCGGAGGGGGAGATTAACGACGATTCGGACGAAGGGCTGTTGCCGAGGGCCGCTGACTTGTAGCGAAGCGGCGAAGCGTCGCGTGTTTTGTTTTCCTTTTTACTGTGCTCGGCCCTGCGGGCATGAGCGACACGTGTGCACGGATTCGCCCACATGTGCAGCCCAAGTCGTGCACACCCTGTACAGTCATATGTGTTTCGAGCTTCAGGCATTTGGGCATGGCTGTATGCTTCACTGATGCTCTGCAGAAGCCACAAGTGCAATTTGTAGCCTACTTCAGCGACACGAGCCTGCTCGGTCTCGTAAGTGTTTCAATGTACATCTCGAAATCGGCTGTCGGCGAGTGGTAGCCTCCATGGCCTGGTCGTGACTCAAATGCCTACTCGGCCTCCGCTGGTCAATCGCTATCCCTCGCTCAGCAAGCTGCAGCCTAGCGTTCCACTTTGCGTCGGTGCATCAGGCCTTCGTGACTCAAGCAGGCACCAGGCAATTGGTGGGAGCCTCCAATGCCACTGGGGCATGCCCATTCCTGGCTTGACAGCATGCTACTGCTACTACAGGTCCTCTGCAGCCATCAATTCGCCTTGGTGAGGCCTGTGCTGATCCAGGTGGCTTGGATTGGGAACCGGCTCAATTCAACAACAGCTTTCATTAAGCCTTTAAGCGGTTTTAGATAGCAGCGCGAAGGACCTGGAGCTTTGCTACGCGGGCTTCTGCTCTCGGAACGGCATCTCAATGGCCGGGGACCCCGTGCCAGCAACAGTTGAAGCCTTGGTCGAGCGGCACCGAGCCCTATTCACCCTCCGCAAAGGAACAGATAGACTATGACAAGCTTGATGATTTTGGGGCTTGGCTCTTTGATTCTATGTAGTGCAGCAGCTAGCGTTCCATGTCGCAACTTCATGCCGAGATCCGAACGACGGAGCGGCTATTGCACCTTGCCCGCGGTTTCCGTGCTCCCCTACCGGTCCCTCACGAGATGCAGGTGTCGTGGGTGTGGAGAGGCGTCATTCTTGCTTTATTTCACGGGCCGGAGTCGGCTCTGTCACAAGGGTGCGAGATCGAATTTCAAGATTGAAGCTGTCTCATGGACAAGCCAATGTCAAGGGTACTGGTAACTACTTGGGTTACAAAATCTGTTTTGTTGAAACCTTGGGTGCTGCGGGCTGCCTGGAACCGCGTCTTCCATTGCTCCTTGTGAAGATCTGAGTGCGGCTCTGCTTGCCCAAGCTTCCGCTCGTGGGCACTCGTGGGCTGGTGGAGGTCGTCAAGCATGTTGCAGAGCGTCGGGCGGCCTTGCAGAACTCGCCCAGCTTCGCACCTTGTCTGAACATCGAGTTTGCAGAAGTTGCTATGCAGGCATGCGGCATTATCAGTGTCGCAGGTTCTCATCGAGAACGGCCCATCGGTCGTCCTCTCTTCGGGGGAAGCCTGCTACTGATGATAACCGGCATCTACTGATGTCAAATCCAGAGGTCCTTACGGGGCTGCAGCGTCGTAAGGATTCGCTCCAGCTACAAGACTGCCGTCTGACACAGGCATCTGCGTGTGCGGCGATTCTTCTTGCACCTGTTGTACCACTCCCCGAAGCTGCAAGGACATGCTCGAAGGAGTCTACGACAGGGGCGATGGTCCAACGGCCAAGGCCCAACGAAAAGGATGGGCTGCCTGAGAAATTCTACCAATTTTGCGGTTGTCAGGCTGGAGGCCAAGCAGTCTCACTCAAGGAGGTTGGCAGCCGTCGCAGAATCTGTGGATAAGCAAGGACTTGTGACTTGTGATTGGAGTGGGGTCCGAAGGCGTTGACGACGCCCTTATTGGCAAGCAGTTACGGGCTCAGAGCCATTGCTTACAAGAAGAAGAAAGCCTGCTGTTGCGGTTTTCGCTGTAAGGCGAGGATGGCGAGAAAACCCAAGCACCAAGCCAGCAGAAGCCTCGCTCGATTGCGCGGCCCTTGGAGGAGGGCTCTTCGCTGCAGAGGTAGGCGAGGACGGGAGCATACCAGGACGGTCACCGACTGCCGGTAAGAATCCCCGTCAACGTCTTCTGGAGGCCGGCGAGGGAGTGAGAGAGTGGGAGGGCGAGAGGGGCAGACGCTCTCTGCCGTAGCCAAATTAACCCATACCTCATCCCAGTCCTGGCGAAAGTCAGAGGGGCAGTCTGTGGGGAACATAGCCCTGACGAACGAAAGTCTGTGGGTGGTGCGACTGCTCCTGTGGTCTGTGTGGAAGGAAGAACATGCATAGACATGCGCCACTGCTGGCCGTGTAGTCTTGGCCTGTTTGGGGTGCTGCCTGCAACTTATCGGCGAGAGCACGAGAGAAGAACGGGTGCACAAGTGCTCGGCTTGGCAGACGGCAGCAAAGCAGTTGAAAGACGCATAAGTGGAGGTCATGAACGCTTTAGGCCTTCTGGCGTTCAAGTAGTCTGGGGCAGCGAACGCGAGGGGCTCAGCAGGGGGTTTCCGGAACCATTGGGCCGGCAACGGCAAAGAGGACCAAGGGTATGCAGCAGATTGTGGTGGCTGCTTGTGCACATGCTTTCATGGCATCGTGCAGCAAGTACGCGAGTAGGCAGGAGAGCATGCTCGCAAGAGCGTCGGCCGCCAGGCTCGATGAACTGTTTCACAGGTGAGGAGTAGCATGCAGACTTGCAAGTGGGCACCCTTTCCCATAGAGCATGCGAGATCGATTGCCACTTTGTACAGCCGGCGGCGACCACCAACTGTCTAAAATAACTGCAGAGGAGGAAGACATTGCCGAAACACATGACCACGCGTTTGCTTGCCTCATGGCTGCGAGCGAAGCCTTCACCGATCGCTGCGAGCCGGAGAAGACCGATGCCGGTCAGGTGGCAAGTTGCCTGGCGGCTTATGAGACCTTGCGAGCCATCCACACTCCACTTCGCTCGAGCCCTGCCGGCCCTAGCCCTTGCCCATCCTTGCCCTGCCCTGCCAGGCTTTGTGCTGGTTCTCGGCCTGGGCTTTCTGGCCTGTCCGAGCGCCGTGCGTCTTGCTCGCGAGGCGCCCAAGTGCGCGCAAGCGCGAGTGCACGCTGTTTTTTTTGGGCGGTCCCGGAGGCGGGCTCCTCGTTGAAGTCGGAGCTCGATCACGAGGAGCTCTGGCGAGCCTGCACTCGGCCTCGGTGCAGTCGGCAGAGCGCACGCTTGCAGTGCCAGCAGTGCAGTCTTCTGAATGTCCGAGGCTTTCTGCAGCGCTATCCTGATCGACCCGTCGTGGCTAGATTTACATAATGTGCATTTAGGTCACCGGCGCGTCCGCGCTTTCGCTCGTTCAGCGGATGCCTGGAGGTGGAGATGGACTTTCGCCCCTCCGCACCGTCTCTTTGCCGACTGGCGCGGCGGCTGCCGCCCGCTGCAGGGCTCCGCCTGGACGTTGGTGCCTGGGCAAAATTCAGTTGATGACATTGGTGAAGATGAAGCAACCTTCACAAGTGCCGCCCTGAGGCGACCCAGAGACGGACACCGGTGCGCACGACTGGCAAGCTGGACTTCTTGTCATAGGAGGCCCTCGCAGCGGGAAAACCTGGCTGGTGCATCGATTCTGCACCGGGAGTGTGCCCGATCGGCTGGACAAGGTGCGAGGCCATGCAATGGCGTTAGCAAGATGATAAGATGTTATGAAATGGTGTTCTTTTGAAGGGTCTGTCGCCAGGTTCCCAGCCTGGGCACGGACATGCGCGTAGTTCGGGTGGGCATGCGGTCCACGCCCCTCCGCACACGGGGTCGTTTGCGCATCTGGGAGCCCTCGGGCTTCAGCCGCCAGCAGGCAACGTGCGTCATTGCCTGCGTCAGCCGCACGCCCCATGTTGCTGCAAGTTCCCAGCCTCAGGCTTTGGGAGGCTATTTGAAGGCCGCCCAGGTGGTGGTCGTTGCGGTGGATGCCACCGAACTTCAAGCTCCAAGTGAAGCACAGCGGCTGCTCTCGGAGGCTTCTGAGGCCCCGAAAATCCCTCGCTCTCATACTGTGTCGTATACTCTTGTAGACATGTGCACAGGTCGTCCGCCCTGGAACCATCCTGGGGCTCTGTGGCCTCCAAGTGGTCTGCGCCTCGTATCAGCAAGTCCATTCCCAGCCATAAAAGGGGCTTCTGCTGGCTTCCGCTTAGGACCGCCTTTCGGCACCGGATTGCCGAAGGGCAGATCGCTTGCTCGGAGAAGTGGCCAAGATGGCCCGAGCTGAGTTTGGGATGTGCAGTGCCATGCCCCGTGGCTGCACCTGAGCGGCCGTTCGGCGCTCGTGCGCGCGCGCATCAGTGCGCCATGTCAAAAGCTCTCCGCAGCTGTCGGCTGGGCCCCGGCTTGGCCCCAGTGAGGACGGGCGCTGGGGTCGACGACTTCTTCTGCGCCGTCTTGGCTTCCTGCCAGGCCCAGGGCCCTGAGAAACAAAACGCTGTCCTTGGACGCGGCTCCCGGCTCCCGGCTCCCGGCTCTCTCTCTCTCTCTCTCTCTCTCTCTCTCTCTCTCTGGAGTTGTGTGTGTGTGTGTGTGCGTGTGCGTGCGCGTGGAGGAGAGCAGCATCGACCTGCCTGCAGCAGAGCCTCGGCAAGAAAGAGCCAATGCAGGCCTCGAGACTCAAAAGCTCTCATTCCGTTGCAGGAGCCAGTGCTGAATCGGGCTGCTGGCACGCTGACGAGCACTGAGCTCTTACGGACCTTGCTTCGGCGGGAGCGAGAGTGAACGTTGCGCAAAATTCCAGCATGAGCGGAGTTGTGTTCATAGACGAATGGCACCCCTTGGCTTGCAGCTTACGTGGTTTAGAGTCGAAGTTTAGAGCCACAGCACCTCTGCAGGCGTTCCTCGGATTGGCTGCCGGACCCACTGCTCCAGTGAATCGGTCGTGCAGTTGTTTCAAGAGGAGCCACTTCGGCTTTGGCAAATTCTGATCGCACAGGTACGGATTGCTACCAACCGTCGTCTCTCAGATGGAGACTGCAGTCGGGCATGGTGCAGAGCTGAGGGGGACATGCCATGTCGTGTCAGCGTCAATCACACCACGCAAGAGACGGCCGTAACCAACCAAGGTCTGAAAGGGTTGCTGTTGACCTTTCTGTTCTGGGCAGCTTGGACGCAAGCGCATGGACCAAAGCGGCGCATGTGCTGTCGCGTTTGCGCGCAGGTGCAATTCGTTCTAGCCTCGGAGTCTGCGAGCATAGCGGTGGGAAACCCGTAGAGAAGCAAAGCTGTGTCCTTGACGGGCACATCTGAAATTCAGACACATGGTGACACCCTCAGCCTGAGGTAGTGCTTCTGCTGCCCGTGATGTGCCTGTACGCCTTTGCAGTCTGGCTGCACGCGGAGTGTCTGTAGCACAAGAGATGGCTTCTCTCGCATCCGTGCTCGCTTCTGCTGTCCTGTTCAACATTCTACAAAACGGTAAATGCGCAGGAGGCGGCCCACCAACAAACAAGGATGCACCCCCACTTGCCTCGCCATCTCTGTCATTCTCGTCGTCCGAGCAGTGATGGTCCTCCCCCTCCTCTTCCTCCTCGTCTTACTTCAGCACTACTGTTCCGAATGGGTGCTTTCGGCAAGAAGTACATAACAGGTCATCTGGCATGATGCGGTACACTCAGCGACTCGAACCGACCTCGTGAGCCGGAACGCGCAGCACTTTTTCCTGCCGCGGGCTTATTGAGCAGTGGGACAATACTGTGCAATGTTACCGTTTGCATTTCGGATTACCAAATTACCGCGTGATATCGGTACATTGATGACGTGCAGCGTTCTATTATGTGGCAGAGAAGGGTGAAGCAAAGTCCAGCATGTATACTGCGCACTGGATCGACCCCAGTGTAGTTTCGGGAACACGTAGCCGCGACGATATCTCTGGAATATGCACCGCACAAATGCAAGCCGGGCTGTGTCGGTTCAGACAGGCTGGACTTCCTCATGGAGCCGATCCTTGGCTGAGATGTTGGGAATTTCTTCACCGCACTCCGGTGGGCTGTCGTTGGCTGCACATCTGATTCCACCGCTGTTCGAAGCTTCGCAGTAGAGGGAAACCCTCAGTCAAGCCGCCAAGCCGAGCCATGGCGATGGCGCTCTTTTCGCTCGGCTTCGCCTCTTTACTTCTCGGATCCTCGGCGACTCGTCTAAACAAGGCTCTGGCTCCTCTGCCACGGGCCTCGAGCCCGAGCGAAGGCATGCTCAAACTTTGCCATGAACAACGACTACGGCATCTCTGTTCGGACGATGGACTTGGGAAGCATCCCGAGCCTAGGCCGGCACGATCTGCCAAGTCCGGAGATGCCAACAGGTCGGTAGTACTCAACGGCTCAAGTCTCCCACAGACTCGCGAAAGTTTCGCTAGGCTTGCCTCTCTTGGCCGTGCCTGCGGGCTTACCTGGGCTTCGATCTTCCAAGTATGGCTACCTTGGTTTCGCAGCTACGATCATGGGAGTTATTGAGGCGCCTGCAAGAGGTGATGATGTTCGTATTCTTCCTGGTTCGCGTGAACTCTGTGCTGCCAGGAAAATTATCTTTTTGGCGGCATGATCCTTGGCCACAGCCATACATGCTGGTAATGCTGCGTCGCAGGTTTTCGGGCAGTGAGGCAGATGTGGGGCCATTGCATTCCCCGTGTCTTTGAAAGGAATGATGCGGGTCTCAGCTGTGATGCGCAGACGTTGCTGGGAAGCAAGTACCCGGACGCTGCTGCCGGGAAGGACAACATGGAGGCTATTCTTCTTTGCCGGTGGGCTTTGGAAGGATTTTCGACCATTGACGAGATACAGGAAGGCCTGAAGTCCGTCCAGCTGCATGGCTTGCAGTCACCTGGCTTGTGTGTAACCGATTCACCAACACCCGAACACTCAACGTGTCACTTTTCATTAATTCACGAGCTAGCTTCCCGATTTCCTCAAGACGTTTTGTAAATGCCGACTGTTGACTCGGGCTGTGCTGCACTCCGCTCCCTGACACTCGCATCGAGGGGGGTGTGATTTGCATGCAGCATCAGGGTCCCGCAAGTTCAGTCCATGCATGTCCTGTGTCACCTGTCTGCACCGCAGCCTATTAAGGCTTTTACAGCTTCAACTTGTGCCCGTGTAGCAGAAGAGTTAGCTATCCCGACTGCACTTGTGTTGTGGTGCCACGGCTTTGGATATCTCACTGCAGCAATCGCCATTGCCAGGAAAACGGACTTGTGCTCTTGAGTTTTGTGACCGAAGGTTAGCTGGTTTGCTCCCGCTTTCATAAACCCTAAACCCTAAACCCGAAACCACACTGTTTGGTGTTTTTTCTGCTTTCTTTCTCGGGACAGCAGGATGATTCATCAAGCCAGGCCTCCAGGCCTCCGCAGCAATGGCAGCAGAGAGGGCTTCCGAGCAGTTCTTCTGTCCAGCTTGCACCTCGTCCTGGCCTTGGACTTTCGCTTGACACGGTTTTGGTAACACGGAGAGCCTGTGCCCCAGGGAGGTGCCGAACTGCGGCTCGATGTTCAGGTGCCTCTTGCTCAGAGAAGGAAGTGGGCGACGCCAAGACGCCTTGCGCACAAAATAAGCGCAGCAGGCCAAATCTTTCTTCCTACAACAGGGGTTTATTTAGCAAAAACTAACCCCACAGGTTCTTTAAAAACAAAACCTTGCTGCTAAGGTCCTACACGCGCTTTTTGGCACAGTTTTGCCAAGCCCGGTCCCGAGATGCGTCGCTGAGGACGGATGCGAAGCTTCGCATGCAATTTCGCACGTGCGAAGCAAATGCGATTCGCATGTGTGTTGAGGTATCCCAGGATTCCTAGAATTCCTACAATTCCCAGACTGTCCACTGTTTTTATAGTTGAGCTGAGATGGCACCGGATTTGAGTCGTGCTTCATAGTTCCTAGCACAAGCGCACGTGGGCAGTCACGTCAGTGGCTCGAGCTTACCGAGGGGGTCCAAAGGCTTTCATAGATTTGGACAGCCTCATCCTCCCTCAAATACATCAAATACGTGGCTTCTTTTCGTGGTGCAAGCTGCTGCAAACATCAGTGGCAGCCGTGCAGCATGCTAAGAAGGTGGATGACAAAAACAGGACTGATGCTCGCTCCATGTCGTGATGTCGCCATTGCCAGCCTCAAGGTACCAAAAGGAGAACGGCACCAAGAATCATGCGACTTTCGTGACGACCTCAACGCCTTTTCTGCTCAAAAAGAGTTTTTTCGGCTCAAGTTATCCTTAGGGGGACCTAAGGGATAATAGCGAAATTAGGATTCCTATTCAAACTAGTTTCCTTAAAGGTGTTTTTTTTTTTTTGCTCGGGTGAAGGGAGTAGTTGTTTTGGCCTGTCACCTGCCATGGACGGCGCCAAAGCATCCGAAGACATCCCAAGGCCGACGAAGGAATGGATCTTCCAGAAGCCGTTGCCTTCAAAGCCCCAGGTCCTCAACGCCACGATAGGGTTTAGGGTTTAGGGTTAAGGGTTTAGGGTTTAGGGTTTAGGGTTTAGGGTTTAGGGTTTAGGATTTAGGGTTTAGGGTTTAGGGTTTAGGGTTTAGGCTAAAGCCCCCAGGTCCTCAACGCCACGATGTCAATACGATGGCCTGCTTCCTTCGAAGTGGTTTTCTTGGTTCGCAATCTCAAGCTCGGCAAGCAGTGGAATCAAATTTTCTGCATCGGGAAGAAGGTTGTTTCGCTGTATACCAATGGTGGCCCGAAAGGAAAGGTGGAGTGGGGCAGCCTTTGTTTTTTGGTCTGCGGCCGGAAGTACGGCGTCGCTGGTGGGGAGATCAAGGACGGCGACAAGGTGCACGCAGTCTTGACGTTTGACGGGAAGGGTGATGGAAAGATGTGGAAAGATGGTCGGCTAATCGCAGACAGCGCCGCCAGTGGCGGTGGTAGCGACCCAAACGCGCCCATCATGCAGATCGAGAACTGTCCTTTGAGCATTTTGCAGGATGAGGGCTGCATGGAAATCCAGAAGTTGTGCATTTACGAGGGCCTTGTGTTGGAAGAAGTACATGTGAAGGAGCTGCACGCCCAAAACGAGAAGACTGTAGGCACAAAGCTCCCGCCAATCACGCAGAAAGGAACTCCGGAACGGCCTGTGCAAGTTCTACCTGCAAAGGAGGCAAAGGAGGACCTTCTGCTCAAGTGGGAGCCATCACTCCTTTTTGGGGAGAATGCTACAGGTATGGAGGACACGTTCTGGACAGCCACAGAGACAATGCACATCGAGCCACACAACGGCGAACTCTTTGCCTCATTTAGCATGTGGATGAGCTCCCGGGCCAAGCTCCCTATAAAGGGGCCCACCAAAGTCTTCGTGGCCAGGCTCTCTTCCCCAGGTGGCTTGTTCTTCCCTGGCGACCTAGCGTAAAGGAATAATTGTTGAAACCTCCTAGTCGCATGGTGCTGGGGATGTCTTTGGGAGTCCCGCATCTTCTTGAGAGCTGATCACTGCGGCGGATGTGTTTCCTGAAGCTCCTAGGTGCTTCTGGGGGGCCGAGGCACGGTCTAATGATTTAGTTTACGGCGATCACACAGCTCCGACCGTCAGGTTGAGACCAAAAGCGCGAATATGAAAGAAGCAAACCTGCATGACGACGATCTGTTTAGGTGGCCAGTGGGTCGTGGACTGGTGTGGCGATGACCAGCATCACAAGGGCATTTCGAAGTTTGCGGTGAGGATCGCATCTTGTTGTTGAACTCGGAGCCTTCATTTCCATGTTTGGGGTGCCCAGAACTGGTTTCCCTTAGCCCTCACCCGTGAGCCTCAAAGCCGAATCTCCAAACCCTGCAGCCGAGAAACCAAACCAAAGTTTGAGCACTAAACCGCTTTAGCCGCTTGAGCTCTGGCCCAGGACTGCTTGAAGAGCATGGAGTTGAATTGGGACTGCCATGGCCAGCAGCTGAAACCACCAGTGCAGCAGCTCGTGATCTGCTACTTAGCTGCCCAGGTCATTTCACCCTCAAGCCCCTCCAAAAGTTGTGAGATGACCTTGGACGTTTGTTTGTCCTTTGAAGGAGAAAGGCGAAAGGTCAAGCCAGCCCCTTAGGTACTAGCCATGGCAACTTCGGGAATTGCATTATGCTCCGAGACGACGGCGATGACACTGCCCCTGGCACCCGGCATCGGTGGCATGAGGTGAGGAAGTCCTGCATAAACCCTAAGCCCTAAACCCTAAACCCTAACCTTTCGGGGAGTTTGGCCCACATTCGCCACAACTAGCTAGTCCTGCACGCTGAATTCTGCCCCTTTCCCCATGGCCTAATTCCCCATGACCCCAGGTGAGGTACACGGGGGAGGAGTACCCCGGAAAAAGCATGGGCGCGCGAAGCCGTGCCTACGACCTAAGGTGTTTAAGCTGTGGGAGTTTATGTGTTAGGGCCGTTTGTGTTTAGGGTTTGGGTTTGGGGTTGGGTTTTAGTTGCAATTGCAGTTTCAGGTCAGTGTTTTGAAGGGCGCCAGAGACCTCAGGACCTTGACAGTCTTAAGGGTCGTGGGGATCCCTTTCACTTATTGTAGCAGTTGGGGTATGATGCCACTTCTAAAGGTAAGTTGGTCCCTCATACAAGCAGATGCTGTACGCACATCAAGCAGGCTGTACGCATGTTAATCATGTCAATCCTCGGAGCTCCGGTAGTGGAGCAAACGTCTATATTTCATGATACCAGATTTGTGCGTAGGTGCTGCTCCACCGAGATGGGGTGACCGGTGTCGACCGCATCATTGCCGTGGATGGAGTCCGTGGAGCGTGTCTTTTTCCTCCAATGTTGACCTTTGAAACTTTATGTCCTTCGCTGAGTCTATGTTTGCCTCTATGGTCTTTCTTAAGGGCATTATTATACTTATGAACCCTAAACCGGCATGCCTTGTTAGGCTTCTTTACCTTAGGCGGTCTGGGGTCTACGACCCGGCGAGCAGAGCCCCCGGCCCCCCGGCAAGATTGTGTGGGATTCAGCACCGGAGAAGATGGAGCTTAACGGAGCGCGCCTAGCCGGATCAGGCGAAGCTCAAGAGCTTTCACCGTCCGAGTGCGTGCAAGTTGAAGGGCTTAGGGCTTAGGGAAGGGCTTTGGGGAAGGGGAAGTGAGGTCCGCTGTCTTCCGAGGAAAGAGTTGGAATGTCGGCCCTTGGCCTTGGTCGAGGCAAACGGAATGGCCTTCATGTCGAGTGCATCCCGGATCCTGAGGAGAACCGACGGGCCTGATCCAGTGCCTTAGTGCCAGGCCATATTGTTTGTTGGGGTTGGGGGGCTCTGAAGAATGGAAGTCTAAGCACTGTTTTTGGCGTTGTCCACTGAACCTGGCTTAGGTTTGGAAGGTCCTCATTGACGTGGCTGAGTTTCGCCGAGACGCCGTCAATCCTGATGTTGGGGGTGTTCGCGGCATGACGCCGATTCCAGGTCCTTCCGGGCCATCAAACGAATCACTATTGTTCGTCTGGGCCCCGAACACTCAAGTAGAGGCTCGGGTGCTCCGCACGGACTTCGACAAGGATGGATCAGTGAAAGCTCCTGCAGAAGAGACGTCACTCACTGCCCTGGCAAGGGAGTACCTGCAAACACCCTGCTTGGGCTACACCCTGGCCGCGTACAACAACATGCCGGCCACAAAATTGGGGAGCGTCCCCTGCAACCTCATTGGTTTCGAGATTTGTGCACATCCAGGTGCCAAAGTTCCAGTTGACCCTGGGCAGCAGGCCACTTATGGGGGTTATTGGTCTGGGGGCGGCATCGTTTGCCGTGTCAGCTCCAGCGACTACTTCGTCACGCAGGTCAGGGGTCCAAAAGTACACCCAAGCATCAGCTGTTGAATAAGGGCTTCTAGATTTTTCTAGTAACTTTATAATGTTAGTAGCTTCTTTCTTTCTTTGCCTGTGCTTGGTTCGGGAGTTTTCCCAGGTCGGGGGGCGTGGCGGAGTGAGCCAACCGCTGACTGCTGTGCGTTGCTTCGCCAACTCCCCTTTCCCCAGTGAGCCGAACGCTGTGTATTGCGGGGGGTATGATTGTAACGGTTTCCCCTCCGAGCATACAGCCTGGATTTACAAAGCCACACCGACTTGAAGCGCCAAAGGCAGCAGCTGAGATTGCCTCAGAAGTATGGAGTTACTTGTTCCCGCACCGAAAAAAATAGCTCCACATTATAAGCCCCAAACCTTCATAAATCTAAAGATCGAGACGATTAGACATTCGATTATTCCCTGGTTTTGAAGCGGATACCTAGATCTTAATACCTGAACCGTAGCGAGAGGAGAGCTATCTGAAACCCAGGCAACCTATACCCTAAACCCCTACATTTTTGGAGTTTTGACTTCCCGCTCTGAGATGGAATCCTAAACCAAGTTTAGAAAGGGCTTAAGCGTTTACAGTACAGCATTCAGATTGAGACCCGTGGAGCGCGACATGTCCCCTTGCCCATAAATCGCTAGACCAGCCAGCTGCCATGCTGTTCTTCTTTGTCTTTCCGCACAGCCCTTCCAGGGTTCATGCGCTGTCAAGTCTGGAGGGCTCGAGTTCTGCTGTTAAGCGTTTAAAGGGCCTTTAAGTGTTTGAGTGCGTCAACAACCCAACTGCGTGGGCAGACAGAACCCGCACAAGGTGCGAAAAGTGTGGAATGAACGTCCTTTGCCACTCGAGTGCGAGGACGTGTCACCATAGCTGACCTTGGATTTCGCGTGCTGACTTTTCACCGCGCCTTCACCGGCTCAACGTACCATGTCAGGGTACGGAGTTCAGCTCATTTGAGCAATTATGTAATAATGCAATCGATGTGTCTGGAGCAGTGTCCGGATGCTTTCATCAAAACATGAGCTGCGAGAAACTGAAGTAGGTTTGAGAAACTCGCCGCACCAACCGACGACGCCGAGGTTTACCGAGCTTGCCATTGTCGGTAGTCTTGTCGGTGGCAACTCGCCAGCATCCGAGTACGAACGAATGGAGATGTGCCAAACACGTTTTGCAACGTGATGTGACCTTGGACCGTCGGAGAGGACCGCGGGAAAGTGCAAGAAGAGTGCAGACTGAGGTTTACATTGGGTTCTCAGAGATGCGACGGGAAAGGGGCTGGTGGTGGAATTCCTGGATGGCCAGCGACCCAATGACCCAACGGCACGTGGGCGAATCGGGATGCCAGACATTGATCCCGTGAGGCGAGACGGTCACCCGAGAGGCCATCTTGACTGTTGGTCTCAGCATCGGAGGTGCGCATGCAAGACTCCGAGCCACAGGATCGGAATGATGGCGACAGTACCTTCGGCATCATGACGAACGAGCCTCCCTTCGACTGGCAGCTAAAGGCATCCTCTGGAGGAATCAAAATCAAGAAAGCGCACTGTGCCGGTGCTTTCAGAGGCAATCCAGCACCTGAAGTGGAAGGAAGGCCTCGCCAGAACAGTCAGGAGCCTGCTTGCCTAAGCTTAAGCCCACGATGCCATGGAAGCTTGCTGAGGCAGTGGCCATGCCAGCCGCATGGTATCCGGAAGACCGCTTCCAGCGAATCTTCCAGGTGAAAAGGGGGATGCCTGTCCCGAAGTCCTACCAGGCAGAACCCACAAAACTGACCCACGAGTTGCCAGCAGATGGGTTCTTGATACCGGCTCCAGGAGGCAGTCATGCAAGCTGTGCATGTGCTGAACACGGTCACGGTGCCCATGGGCCTTCAGCTTGGCACAGACTCCGGTAAACATTCTGGAGAAGGCTCGGGTGCCCGGGGCTCATCTTCTCCTTTGTCCCCATCGGCTGCGTGTGCAACTTGAAAGCTCAAGGACCACACCCAGTGGGGTGTGATCTATGACCATGTCCAGAAGAGCATCTGCTGGAGATCTTCCATGAACCACAACCTTCAGAGGCCCGGGCGGCAGTGTGCATGGGGAGAGGCACGCATGCGTTTGGTACAGCGAAAGCGCTGCCTAAGATTCTGCTAGTCAGGGAGGCTCAGAAGTCTTATCTCGACTTATGTTGCATTTCCTTGCTGTTCGGGCGTTCTGCAGGTTTCAGGGAGGCTCAGATTCTTTTCCCATTCTTAGCTCGGTTTTGCCAGGGGCCACGGGCATTAAGGAGTCTGAAGAACCACTATGCCAAAGCATGCTTCTCTGAGGACTCAGGTTGTTGATTCCGAAGTTTTCGGAGGTCTCCAGCTTTGGAACGAGCCCCATAAAATCTAAGAGTCTGAGGGCTCAAATTCTCGCTCGCAGGTCTCCAGCCCGTCCCCAAGAACCTGCTTAACAAGAGTCTTTTCAAGCCAACAATATAAGGGCTCGGATTCTTCAACAGGGCATTCTTATGGATGCCCGTTCGGTTCGAAACGACTTCGACTTAAGAATGTGCCCCAGTTTTTCGGGGGGGGGGGGGGGGGG
>CAJNDV010002780.1:111613-125005 GCA_905221635.1 Symbiodinium sp. CCMP2456
GCATGCGTGGGAGGCCATTCACCGTTCGTTACTCGTTGCTGCACAGTTTCATGGCTTCCGCCTTCCGCATGATTTGCATTGATTATTGGATTTCCGTTTCGATTTCGAACCTAGACAGGACTCACACAGTTTCATGATTTCCGCATTTCCGCTGAAACCCTAAACCCTAAACTTAAATCCTAAACCCTAAACTCGCGAGAAAAAAAGAATGGTGTGTGCTTGACTTGAAGATTTGAAATCTCCCTGAAGTTTTGAAGCCATTGCTTTCCGAATCGAATCGAAGGTAACGAGTAACACGCAACAAAACAAAACACCCGCATGTGCACGTTCTCTGTGTTTCTCTCGCTTTCGGTGCTGTGCTGCGACAGTCTGACTGAGTGCATCATGTGATGGCTCTTGTTACACATGGCAGGCTTTATCTCATGCACGTACCGAGATCGTCAGCCAACTCGAGGCACTGCTTGATCTTGAAGGACTCTTCCAGTCTTGCAGTCATGGTTTGGAACGTTTTACATTTATGCTATGTTGTGCTTGCTGGTATGCAAATGCAAATGAATGAGCGTACTGTGCGGTGTGAGTGATTGCCGAAAGAAAGCAAACGAGCAACATCCTAGATCACACCCGAACACAACATATGAGATGCCAGTGTTGAGAGGTTCATTATCCAATGATGCCGGGCCGGGTTGCGCGGAATACTCTATGTTATAGAATGAGAAGCGACTACAGTGTCAATGTTTCGCTGATGTTGACACGTACTAACTGGCAGGAATGGTTCACTTTAAGCAGGGCCGTGGGTAGGATGTGCTGGGCTCGCTTGTCCGGAGCCGAGACTTAATATTGGATTGGGTGTCTTAGATACGAAATGAAATCACCGGAGCTGAGTCGCGTTTTCAGTTGTTTGTTTGATATGCCCGGGGTAAGTCGGGACGGTTTTGGAGATGCCTCAACTTTTTTTCATATCAACACACAAACCCGGCTCAGGTCCCCCTCTTTTTACCGACCCGGCCAAAAAGTTCATTTCCCCGGCCATAATTTTCATCTCCCGTCCAAACGTTCAGTTCCCGGCTCAGCCGGGAACTGAACTTTGAAAAGGGTTTCCAGAGTGGCAAATATCATTTTGTTCCTAGTATATTCAAGGTTTTTTGGTGTTTGATTTTAAAAAACATTGATTTTTTTTTCAACAGGAATGCAAAAAACTTTGAAAATCCTTAGCAAATCATTGGATCCGTAGCGTGGAAAACCCTTTTCAAAGTTCAGTTCCCGGCTGAGCCGGGAACTGAACTTTTGACAGGGATATGAACTTTCTGGTCGAGCAATGAAAAAAAAGTTCGGGTCTGAGC
Source organism: Symbiodinium sp. CCMP2456 (assembly GCA_905221635.1). Classification (NCBI taxonomy): domain Eukaryota; class Dinophyceae; order Suessiales; family Symbiodiniaceae; genus Symbiodinium; species Symbiodinium sp. CCMP2456. The sequence goes on from CAJNDV010002780.1 coordinate 112,954, forward strand.
CGGGAACTGATTTTTTTCGGGTCGGTAAAAAAAGTTCGGGTCTGAGCCGGGAACTGAGTTTTTTTCCGGGTCGGTAAAAAAGAAGTTCGGGTCTGAACCGGGAACTGAACTTTTTTCGGGTCGGTAAACAAAAGTTCGGGTCTGAGCCGGGAACTGAGTTTTTTTCGGGTCGGTAAAAAAAAGTTCGGGTCTGAGCCGGGAACTGAATTTTTTCGGGGTCGGTAAAAAAAGTTCGGGTCTGAGCCAGGAACTGATTTTTTCGGGGTCGGTAAAAAAAAGTTCGGGTCTGAGCCCGGAACTGAATTTTTTCCGGGGTCGGTAAAAAAAAGTTCGGGTCTGAGCCGGGAACTGAATTTTTTCCGGGGTCGGTAAAAAAAGTTCGGGTCTGAGCCGGCAACTGATTTTTTTTCTCCGGGGAAGTTCGGGTCTGAGCCGGGAACTGAATTTTTTTCCGGGTCAGTAAAAAATTCGGGTCTGAGCCGGGAACTGATTTTCTTTCGGGTCGGTAAAAAAGTTCGGTTCTGAGCACCCCGTGATGCCAGGGTTCCTCCTTTTCTGCTTCGGCTTTAGGGCTTCGGGTTTAAGGCTTTAAGGTCTCTGACGGCTGACGGTCCAAGGTTTAAGGTGTAGGGGTTTAGGGCTTAACTCAAAATGAATTCCGAAGATCATGCATATTATTTCCATAGACAAACATCTCAAACATATCATATCAATTTTATAGTTTTTCCCGATGCGACCGCACCCCGTGAAGCCGGGGTTCCTTCTTTTCTGCCTCGGCTTTAGGGCTTCGGGTTTCATGCTTTAGGGTCTATGACGGCCCAAGGGTTTAGGGGTTTAGGGCTTAGGGGTTGGTTTAGGGTTCAGGATTTTAGCTTTGCTACTTTCGCTAGCTTTGCATGTTCGACCCAAGCTGTCTTAGTACGTGTGTTGCCATATTCGCCGCATTGTTGGCAGCTGAAAAAAGCTATTGATACATGCATCCGCATCAAGGTTTTTTGGTTTTTCAGTATTTGAGAGCAGAGTGTAAACGAGCCACACAGTGTTGAAGTCACACTAGCCCGTTACCGTCTTGAACAACCGCAAAAGCAGTCTCAGCACGTTTTCTTGCCGTGTCGCCACCTTGTTGGCAGTTGAACATGCGACTGATAGGCGTATCCGCGTCATGTTTTTTTGGTTTTTGAGCAGAGCGTAGGTGAGCCACGCAGTGTTGGAGTCACACTAGCCCGCTACATTTTTTGAATGACACTAAAACACATGCTCAAAAAATACCAACCCACTCCAAAAACTCAGTTCCCGGCCGCCCCCTTGATTATGAAATTTGGCAGCCTGGAGCTGCATGAAGTGTGGCTTGTGCACGCGCGTGGCAAAGCGCCGCCAGCTACATGAGGGCCACTGCCATGCGTACGACAAATCCATTTTGGAGGGGGTTCGTGCGCGGCATCGAGAGTCCTACGAGGAGGCAAAGACTTTGGGCCATGGCGTTGATCACGACATGCTCACCCAGTTGTATGTAAACGCCGATTTGGCAATGGGAGGCGATGGTCAGCTTTCGTGACGGTTTGTAGTACGATAAACGTGAACCGGATGGGGGTGACGAAGGTCGCTGCCATCCATGATCACATGCGGGCTTTTCCTTGTCAGGTCATGTGCCTCCAGGAGGTGGACATCAACACTGCAAGTGTGGCCACTTGGACGGACGCCTGGCGAGCCCATGGTTATCATGCATTTTTGGGTGTTGGCTCTGGTGGAATACATCGTACAGCTGTTCTTTCCAGAGCACCTGGCCAGCCCAGAGTGTGGGTGACCAGTCCAGGTACAGTGCGGTGGCTCTCGAGTTTCAATTCCACAGTGGAGTTCGGAAGGTGGTGGTGGCGAGCGTGTACGGCTTTGCTTCCGATGGCGAGTCGGCGGCGAGCTATGCTGAGGAGGTCGTGCTGGCGGTCCGCGGGCTTGGCATGGAATGGCTTCTGTTCGGCGACTTCAATGTGGCTGTGGACGAAGCACCAATGGCGAGGCGCCTGGCGGCTGGATGGGCAGAACCGCTGGACTCGGCTTTCGCGGCGGAAGGGTCGTTGCCTGGCACGGCGGGCGGACACCGACGGCTGGGCTGTCGGCGGGGCGGCTGCGTCCGGTTGCGCTGGGCCATGCCGGCGGCGTGGGCAATCACACGGCGGTGAGCTACGAGTTCTCTTTCACTGACCCGTCGGGGTGTTCTGCGCCGGCTCGGGCTCCGCTCGGTGATGCTGAGGTGTCGGAGGCTGCTTGGGCGGGGCACTGGGATGCGCCGCGGTTCCGCAACCTCCTGGCGGCCAAGGACGTTGATGCTGCATGGTGCATGCTCTTCCCTTCTTCACCATGGAGCGGCAGACTGCGTGGGTCCAATCACAGGTGGAGGAGGCTGCCAGGATGGAGCTGGAGGCGGGCTTCGCTCGGTGGCGGTCCTCACTGAGTGGCTCGACTAAGAAGCAAACGGCTTGGATCAAGCGCCTCCTTGCGAACTGGTCTTGCAAATCCCAGGTGGAGCGAAGCTGAGGAGATGAGGCGAACGGCCATCCACCCGGTCGAGGTGATTCGCCGTGCTGAAGCCGAATGGTGTCCTAGATGGACGGCTGGCGCTGTGGAGGAGGGCCCTGTACAGCAACTCCTTTCTGAACTTGTGCCGCCGCCTGGGGGCGCTCGCGCTACGCCGACCTTTTCCTCGACTCGGCTCTTGAAGGCTGCTTCCAAAATGCGTGGCAAGGCCTGCGGGCCTGATGGGTGGGAGGCTTCTCATCTCCTCTTGCTGCCAGGAACGTTTTGGCGTGCCCCTGGGGATCTTTGGCAATGTGCTTTTGCCTGCGCCACTTTGCCGGCTAGATGGAGGGAAGCCCGTGTCGCTTTGGTTCCAAAACAGACGGGAGGCTGCAGGCCTATCTCGGTGCTCAGTGTGGCCTATCGCTTGGGTGCCGCGGTGTTGGTCCGGGACATGAGGTGGCGTCCACCGTCGCTCGACCCGGGACGTGTTTCTCCGCATCACCGAGGCCAGTGAAGACCACTCGGTTGTGTTTGTGGGCCAAGATGTGTCGAAATTTTACGACTCAATCCATGCTAAGCATCTGCTCCAAGTCCTTCGGCGAAGCTCCAAAGGCGAAGCCTTTGCAAGGCGCCGCCGACCCTGAATCATCGCGGGTCTTTCCACAATTTTTTTGTGGCCTTGCGTGATACGGGTGGGGCTTCAGGGCTCGCGTGGCTATCTCGGTCATTATTGGCTCTGGCAAGCGAAAACGCTGTAAATATCGAGGTTTTCGTGTGTTCCCAGCATGCCTGGTTTCGACGGTTTTTGTCGTTCAAAACGCCGCTTTTAGAGCCTTGGCGTGAGGACTTGGGGGTCTCCTGGGGGGGTGTGTGGTGGGTGGTGGTGCTCAAGGCTCGGAAGATGATATTCAAAACCCTTTCTGGGAATGTCTTTGTGTTCAAAAAGGCTGCTTCTAGAGCCTTGGAGTGTTGACGTGGGCCACTGCGGGTGCGCATCATGCGCATCAGCTGGGTGGGGGTGGCCCTCAAGGCTAGGAAGATGATGTTAAGAGCACTTTCTAGGATTTGGGGTTTCTGTTTTGAGGGCCTGCCTTCTATACCTGGAGTCAAACCTTCCCTATGATGTGCTAACTCTCGGAGAGGACAGCCTGCGCCGCCAGCACCTGGCAGAGCCCTTACATATGACATAGCACAATTTAACTAACATTTTATCACATATTTCACATATGATGACATATGCTCATGCTTCAACAGGTTTGCTAATGTTATGGAATGTGGCATAACATGGTGTTGAGACATGTATGTAAAACATACTTAAATACAACGTTGCATGATGCTACATCTTACGACGCCACATCGTATCACTTTACAATATAGCCTTGTACAATGTATTGTAGTGATCTGGTCCGAGTCACGAAAGCCGAAATCCGCTACGACCAGAAATGGGCCCTTCCGTAGGATTTGGCTAACTCGTCGTTGCTTTACGTTGGTAGTATAGCATAATAAGGTGACATAGCATTGCGTAACATCAGACCACAAAGTAAAACGCATTGTAGTTTAATGCTGTATAGTACATTTCAATATCTTACATGACAGAGCATTCCATATGTTCGATGTAGCGTTTAACGCACCTTGAATATAATGATATGCCGTGTTCCTCAAGGCATACCGCCTTGAAAAGAAAGAAACATACTCAATATCTGGCATACAGTACACAACAGAAGGTACGATGAAACTCTATGATATGTCACTACGCTACGCTATGCCGCGGTATTACATGGCACGATACGGCAAGACATGGTATGCTATGTTACAACATGGTATGATATGACCTGATATGAGGTCATCTGATACGTAAGATAAGCAATACTGATAACCGTGATAGATGCACATAATCAGTAAACCATGCTTACATTCTGAACGGCGAAGATCTGTTTATTGGCAAGGGTGAATCCACATGATCCGAAGACAAGCCCGATTTGTGTTTTTTTCAGCTTGGCAGTGGTTTCACTTACCCGGCCGGCATCGTTTCTAAGTCCCATGCGGCCGCAGCTTTCACAGACTTCGCAAAAGGGAACAAATGCAGTTCTGTGTTTGCGTGGTTTCAACATGGCCACATGAAGCAATCGCTAAGGGGCGCAATCATTGCAGATTCCGGGGGTTGCTGCTCCTCTTTCTGAAGCTGCTTCATTTTGGTGGCAGCAACTGAAAAAATCACTCACTGCACCGACTCGTGTTTGGTTTGTTCGGAAAGATTTGCTGACCTGGGCAAGCTGTTATTATTGTAACATGTTCGTTTTTGGCACAAAACCGGTGGCTCTAACCGAGGTTCTTCAGCAAGGCGGACAACTTCATCATGTGAACCTCGGCTGCGCGAGTCGTCCTGTGGTGGTCCAAACTCCAAACTGTCCAGACTCGTCACAGCATTTTGAATTCGTGTGCAAAGGTGTTACTTCGATCTTAGTGGCCGGCACCACGCTGATCCTGACAAATGCGGCTTGATTCTGTTTTGAATCAGAGGCTATCGTAACGGAGCTTCAGTAGCTGTGGTCCGTTGCCATGCGTTTCAAATCAGCATCAAGAGGAGAGCTTTGGTCAGTGCCAAGGCATTGGTGTGGGTAGTCCTGGGCTCACTCATCCGACCTGCGGACTTAATCCCCTATGCCATTATGGTTGCAGCAGCATCTTGGTTGCACCAAATCTTCACGTTTGCGTGAGCTGGTAGGTTTCGACTTTTCCCTGATTTCACCTAGGTTGCCACGATGGGCCATAGCATGCTTTCCAAGTTCCGTGGCATGAAGAGCCTTGGCCGAAAGACGGCCCGAAGAAACCGACTCTCTTCTGGCTTACCCAAACTCGGAGAGAGGAAGGGGAGCAGAGTTCGGGCTTCTGTTGCAACGCCGAGGAACTACTGCCAGTCCCAGATGGTCGACTTGCTCGATGCGGTGGGCGGGTTAGTGTAAGCTCCTCGCGAGTTAGAGGAGCTTTCGTTCCCGCTGGGAAGGCCCTGGTCGCCATCTTCAAGGTCATGGCAAAAGACAAGACGATGATGTGGCGCGATCGCACTGCCAATGATGTCCTGCCATGAAAGCTAGGAGCACCAGCAAGTTGGAACGGATGATCCAACCCTTAGGTCCACGGTGGAGGATCGGAAAGAGAAGTTCGAAGCCTTGAAGGTGTGAGAATAGTTGAACTGGAATCGGAAGCATATGTTTTAGCAGCCGTATGCATGCATGTCACGAGTTCATTGATGTGGGCTGCAGGATCAGGTTGCCAAACTGCTCCCGGACTTGGACCTACACGTCGGCAAAGCAATGGAGAAGATGGTGCCACAGAAGCACGAATTGTTAAAGCAGCCTCTCCCGGCAGTGTGCCACAACAAGTGCTTGCACAGTTGCTTCATGCTTGTCCAAATTTGGATACATAAGGGTTCGTCTCAAACGCTGCCTTTTTTGGGTAACTTATGGCTCCGGAATGGCGCACTTCTGATTCATGTGTTTTCGGACACTGGAAGTGAGGACACAATGAACATGGTGATCTTTAGTAGGGCTCCGCACGTGTCACACAAGTCCGTACAGTTGCATGGATTGAAAGCATTTGGAAGTCGGCTGGTTCGCCCCAGATTCCAGATCTGGCTGCTAGGCTACATAAACACAGGCTGATGCTGAGTTCGTGGTCATCAAACTGGTTGAGCCGATGAATCACCCAGGTGCGTGCAGGAAGGCACCGCGAAGGGACTGATGAATTCCTCAGCCACTCGTCTGTTGATTTGCCCCTTGTAGGTAAGAAGGTAAGCACGTAAGTAAGTCCTTCCCATGGAGGCGAGCGCGGCATCTGCATTTGGATTGGAATCCTTGCAACTGCTGTAAGGTAGGCTTGGGGGTCAAAGCCTGAACCTTACCGTGTTTCGGCTTCAAGCAAATTTGTCCATATCTTCCATGCTAGCACTGCGCCTCTTGAGCATAGTGCAACGACTAGCGGTAGACTATTTTTATATCATGGAACACAGCCTACTTGCGAGAGGGGTGTGCAAGACATTGATAATAGCTAGCAAGCTGCATTGGAAAACAGCTGCTAAGAGTCCCGTTTAAAGCTATAAGTTGTCCGCCGGGTTTTCGTGCAACTGAAACCTTTAGACGGACGACTTACGTACACAAAAACGGGCATTGTTCATACCGTATGAACAATGCGCGTTTCTTACCATATCCTTCATTCTGTCGCTCGATTCGGAAAAAGCTGGATGGCTTCCGTGACGAAAACGTGTCTTCTTTAGCACATACAAACAAGACATATACTCCGGAAATTCGAGTACTTCAACACCATTCGAGATAAATGTGTTACTAAGCAAACTTTTCTATATCTATAGATATACAAGCACACACATGTAAGCACAAAGTGTGTGTGTGTGTGTGCTAGAGATGCACACGCTTACACACGGAAATGCGTGTAAACACATGCATGTCAGCAAGTAAGCAAAGCACGCAAGCAAGTAAGTGTGTAAATCAACAATTACCTATATATATATATACATGTGCATATATATATATATATGTATATATGTACATATATATATATATACACATACATGTTTATATATATATATATATGTGTATACATACACACATATTATATATATATATATACATATAGTGTATATATGTATATATATATACACTATATGTATATATATATACATATGTATATATATATATATATTTATGTGTGTATATATATATATATACATTGATACATGTACATTTACACGTGTATTTCGTATGTCCATACGTATATTTTTATGTTATCATGTACGTATTTCTAAGGTACTTTTTTTATGTCCATGTGTATACATGTATATATGTATACGTATTATGATACAAAAAGTTGAGCCTCTAATTGTTATGTAGAAGTCTTAGCCTGAGCTCCCTGGTCCAAGAACATACTGCCTTCCATGATATCTATGGGGCTATTGCGTAAACTTGAAATCCATTGAACATCGCTTGCAGAGATAGACATAAACACATGTATGTTTGTATGTCCATATCTATATTATATATATATATATATACGCATGTGTGGTTTGTGAATTAAATGCTCGCACTTGAATCTCAAACCGATTCTTGATATTCGACATGGCACGGTTGTGACTTCCACTCATCGAGAAGATAAATTGAATCAGTAAAGCCGCAGATATAATAGCGTTCTCATGTCTCTGAACGACACAACAAAGAACTTCCCATTGCAACTATGCATGAGAGAAACTGCAAACAGGTGTAGTCAAGCCGCAAGAACTGTGTTCGTCGATTTTGTTTGTTTACGTTAGATGTGGAATAGTCGAAACGACATCTGTAAAGAATGACAATACGAAAGCAACTTTAGTGGATGTATAAGGTTTTCGATAGACAACGTGCTGCCCATTAGGCTGAGGGTACGGTTTTGTGAGCCATGCTATGCTGCGTGCTTTCTAAACAAGCTACATGCAAAGTATTTCTCTTACAACAGTATTTACTCGATAAGTTTCTTTGGCCGGGACAGACTTCAGCAATTTTTAGGGCTGGTCAGTTCGTGGCACTCAGAATAGAACTAGATATGTTTTGTCGTTCGTTGTTTGACTTGTAAAAGCAAATATTCAATATTTTCCAGTTTTCATATTCACTGACACCATATTTGGTAACTCTGGTTAAGCTATGGTGTATTTCAGGCTTCGACTATAATCTCACAAGGTGGCACCACTTGGACATATGGTTGTACTAGATTATACTATTGCCCGAACGTCGCAGTCACAGGACTCTCTCGGCAAGTCAAACCTAGCTGATACTGAATCAAACACAAACGTAAATATGCAGCCACTCTAATTCACCGATGGAAGCAGCACGACTTGGCAACGATACAGATTGTGTGTCCTCGAAGATTCGAAAGTAGGCGATTTGGGAAGATTGTCGAACTTGTTTGAAAGCATTAGACAAAAGATGGCGCTGGGCCGGACCTCGTCGGATTCCCCGCGCGTCTGGCAGAAAGCCAGCCCGAATTTCCGAATTGGCGCAACCAAAAGCTACCAAAACCAAAATCAAACAAACCAAGACACCAAAACCAAAAACACCTAAACACTAAAACCAAAACCAGAACCCAAACAAAAACAAAACCAAAAAAGCACAAGTCCAAAATAGAAAAACCTGCAAGTCTTCAGGAAATTATGTAATCCAGGGCTCTGGGCCAAGACTTTCTGATAACTGTTTTTTGGGTTATTTTGGTTTCTTTGGTTTTGTTTTTTTGTTTTTGTGTTTTCTTTTTTGGTTTTGGTTGTTTTGGTTTTGTTTTTGGGTTGATGCCTTGGGCTACCCTAACAAAGTGCTAGACCTTTTCGCTCCTGAATCTGAATGAGCATGCAATCCTTGTCGTCGTTGGCGTCGTCGTCGTCGTGGCCGCGCGTTCTCGGCGATCTTTCGGAGTCGTACGTGTCAGAGGCAGAAACGCAGCAGTCAAGTTTAGGCCTCGAGCCGGCTTGGGATATCGATATCACGGCGACGTCACAAGAATGGCGACCTGAAGCTAAACCAAACATGGGCGGGCGCTGCCATATGCATGTATGCATGTCTGCACGAATGAATATGAGGATGTATGGGTGTAAGGATGTATGTATGTATGTATGTATGTATGTATGTATGTATGTACTGCAGGATGCATGTTCTCCCTAAGGAAATGCTAAGGCCGCGCCGAACATAGGCCATCATGCCACAAACTGTTGCTGCTGAGAGTGTGTCAGTAATATGCCATGTGGGTATTTTACTTGTTGGGCTTGGCTGGTTCGAAGCACTAGAGGCAGGGTCGAGTCGGCATATGAGCCGTGCGCATCGTTTCCTGCCGCCTACGGGGGGACACACAGGGGCTTGTTGTATTGCATGGTATGTTCTGCTATTGCCTGGACGCTGATGATCTCACAGCATCGTGAAGTGGAGTAATTAGCGAAGGGCACCTAATCAAGGTGTGCAGCCTCCGTTGCGGCGTGCGAAGGACAAGTATGCAACGCATGTTTGCATGTATACAAGTATACATGTATGCACGTGTATGTATGCATGCATGTAAGCCTGTGTGTATGCACATACATACGTATCTACGTACGTAGGCATGTATTTATGTATGTATGTATGTACTTAGGTATGTACACGTATGTATGTAGCTGTTATTTAACTGTATATGTCTGTATGCATCTGTACGTGCATGTGCATGTTTAGGAAATGGTAGCAGGTAATGGGCCCTGTACTTGGTAATCGGTCATTGGTGATGTATAAGAATGGATGTATAGATGCCTAGATGTAACAATGTATGTATGTATGTATGTATGTATGTATGTATGTATGTATGTATGTGTGCATGTGTGTGTATGTATGTATGTATGTATGTATGTATGTATGTATGTATGTATGTGTGCGTAGATGTCATGCATACATGCATTCATACATGCATACATGCATACATGCATGCATACATACATGCATACATACATACATAGATCATGCATACAAATAGATACAGTTGCACAGATGCATGTGCACACATATACAGGTACGCATATGCATGCACATCTACTTGTACAAATACTCATATAAGCCGTATGTTGGAACTGTATACTTACTGACGGCCGTTGCAGTGGCATAGTTAACGTCGGTGGCTGCGGCTGAGGCAAGCTCCACCTTGACCCCGAAGCGGGCACGCAGACGCAAGTGGTTCCCGCGACGGCTCAGGTGCATGTGCGAGTCAGAGCTATAATTTGAGATGCCAGGGGGCAGGGTTGGTTATAATGTGGTGCTTCAGCTTTAGGTTGTACCCCATTAGGCTGCGCAGGCTTGCCGCCCCAGACTTCATCGACCTAGCCTGTGACGGCATATCAAGCTGGCTTTCGTTACCTATTTCTGTACCTGTTCATGTGGTCACGCTGATGATGACGACGGGTTTTCCCTCGTTCTACGTTCCTGCTGTATGCAGGGTGGCATGCTGGTGTTCGGGGCAGTATGGCCCGTATGCCGACTATAGTTCTGACTCCGCTGTTTTCATCACCTTCCTGACTCTGCAGATCCTCCTTGAAGCATACGCGTGTGTGCACGAGGGAGGTGCAGGCAACTCGTTTGCCAGAGTCCTTTGGACCCCGGTCGCTGCTGCGATCCTGTTCTTGCTTCTGCAGACGACGTGGGCAGCAACCTGAGTTTTGTAGTGCAATATAGTATAGTTTGTTATATTATACTATATTATAGTATATTGGAAGTGTCCACATCCGCAAGAACAACCCCGGCCAGGCTGCCACAGACGCCAAAGTCGAGGCGCAGGAGTAATTGAGCACCATGAATTGAAATTACGGGATGTTTACGAGCGGGCCTGACAGGCTTTGTTGTATATGGCCTCTTTTCGGCATATACCCCAAATAATAGAGGGAGCCCCGATGTCGTGGGTTTAGGCTTGAGGGAAGTTTCCTGTATGACAGTGAGCGCTAAAACGGGCTTCAGTGTTTAGTTTCAGATGTGGACTCGCTGGAGGTCAGCAGGAAAGTATTCTGACACATTAGGGCCGAACCTGTCGTGTTCTCAACTGTTTCAAGCTGTGCTAGGACAGCCAAGCCGGCGAACTCCACATGCAGCCGGCCACGGCATCGGCAGAACACAAGTCAGCTGACAAGGAGAGGGAGCGGAAGGCGTGGTTTCTGCTGGAGCAGCGGTTGAGCCTGAGCACTGCCGTGAGTTCTTTGCCATTCAGAGGTGAAGAAGCTCTCCAAACACTTGGCACTCCACTCAAAAACCGTGAGGCACCCAGGATGCCCAAATCCAGCTCTGGCATTGGCAAAGACACGGGTTTCCTGGCTCTCAGGTTGAGCTCATGCTAGACTGCTTTGAAAATCGGGTGGTCCTCAAGCGCTTGAGCATCTCAGCCGCAGGGCTCTACGCATTCACACTATGCCCTGCTAGCACTCGGCTTTCCCAGGTGACAACGCTGCAGCTCACAGCAACAGCTCGGAACCATGACCGCCTTATGATTTTCCATGAGTTTCCCGAAGTCAGCCGGCATTCGGCCTTCCGGCCGTTCCACGAGTACATCACTATGCATACTATGCCAACATATGCCAACCAAGGCATCTACTCTGGCTTCGTTGGTCTCTATAGCAAGGAGAGACTGTTTGCGGCTTGGCTGAAAGGAGAAGAAAACGAGGTTCGAGCAATCATCACTGCAGAAGAGACTGCTTTTCTTGCACCCACCAGTTACATTTAAGATCAGCATGGCTGCAAAACGAGGTTTGGACATTTTCTGAGACCCCTGGAGGCCGAGTTTCTCAAGCACAATGCATCTTGCGACATACTTTTTGTCACGGCTTCTCGCAACAAAAATGAAGGCTCCCGGCCTTCCGAAGGATGCTCCCGAGACAGAGCCGCGAGTGCTGTCGCTCCTGTGCCACTTACAAAATGAGGACCATCACTTGGCTGATGCGACGAGACATGGTTCTTCTGTTCTGTGTGTGTGTATACACATGTACACAGACACATGCACACACACACAC
>CAJNDV010002780.1:125045-148059 GCA_905221635.1 Symbiodinium sp. CCMP2456
TGTGTGTGTGTGTGTTTGCATGAAGAGGCTCGGGCTCAAGGAACATGTGGACGACGCGACAAGAGCCTGTGTGTGCGTGTGTGTGTGTGACTCTGTCTCCCTGTGTGCGTGTCTGAGCGTGAAAAGGCTTGTTATCTCTTTGCAGGAGATGGAGAGGATGGACGCGGTCGTTGCGAAGTCTGCAGCCTACACTAGGATTCTCGTGCTGCCGTTACATGCTGCTGCATGTTGAGTGCTTTGACATGATCCGAAAACCGAGGTGTCTGACTCAGTATCTGAATTGGCCGCGCATCGGTCGCGAAGTGGAGTTCTTCTGCTCGCGGACGCTCGTGTCAAGGGCATCTCAGCTGTCCCAGCCGGCATGTAAGCTTCAGGCCCCACGCACACTCAGACTCCCTGCTTGCCATGCGACAGCATAAACTAGCATGCACGGCATTCCGTTGTAGTAAGCAACAGTTTTTCTACTTTTTGCTCTGCGTTACCTACCCAACATGCCGTGAACAAGTGGCCAGAGCAAGTGCCGAAGCCTCGTCGCGGCATGACAAGTAGCTCGGCATAGCCGGGCTGTTGAACGGAGCAGGGCAGTAGGTAGATGGGCACACAGCAGCAAAGATGAACATGAGCAGCAGCCCTCAGGAAGCAACAGGTCCTGTGCTTTGTGGTATCTCCTGATCAAAGACACGTTAGATCCAAATAGCCTTTGCCATCTGGAGGGGTGCGTTGTGATGGGTTTGCCGGTTGACTCGTGCCGCAGATGCTGGCATTGCGACGCAGCTTACAGCCCCCCGCGCCTTCGACAGTCTCAGGTTATCCTCAATGCAGTGGAGCGCGAGCTGTCTGTGGTTGTGCAGGGCAGCGCTGCCTCTGAGGTCGTTTTGGTGTGGACCTCGAAATTACGTAGTTCTGCAGCAAGCGATTCCGTGACGTAGGGCAGAGTTCCATGTATGTCCTGTCAGGGAGCGTACCGCGTCGGCTATGAGCTTTTCGAGACCAGGTATAGGAGACTGCTTTGAGCATGCAGCTTCAGCAGCTCTTCCATGCCTCCTGATCGCCTCAGCGGAGAATGGGTTTGCCCACACCGTGCCGGAACTGGTTCTGACGCAGCTTATGCAGAGTCTGTCTATTTGTTCTGCAGGACGAAGCCGCTGGAGATCTTTGCGGATTGCCGTGAGCCTACGATAAAGACTTGGACAGCAGCCAGCAGCCAGATTTCCTTGCTCCTTATATCACGCCCAGACTTGAAGCAGCATGCGGCCCCCTCCTCATCATCTTTCATACCACACCACCACCGGTGCTGCGGTCACAATCCTTATCATCCACCTATCCCAGCTCCCCATCCTTGTCGTTATCACCATACACGTCATCAGCACCCCTACACTCTACACTCGTCCCACCTCCGCTCCTCTCTGCCTGTTCTGCTCCTCCTCATCCACCTCCTCGTCCTTATTGTCATCCTCAGCCTCATCCTGATGCTCGCCCGCGAGCTCATGTGAGCAGGCTTCCTTGCCAACTGTCTCAGTTCAGGTGGCCTTCTGGACCCCGATGTTCTCCAAAGGCCACAGGTGCCCGGATGCGTGACAGCACCGCCGCTCAATCAACCGAGTCGGATGCCTTAAGTCAGACTTCTCTGCCGGAAAGAGTTAAGCTGCTGAACAAGCTGCCCCACTCATCTTGTGGTTCAGGACTGCAGCTCCGAGTTGTGCTACATTACATGAGATCGCTTCTGCCGGACACACAGGTGCAGTTTATCCTCAATGCCGAGATTGATGCTCAGCTCTTTGACTGCACTGGGCGCGCAACGTGGGACTTACTATGAGTTGCAGAATTTTCCTTGCCCCTGTTTGGAGGCTGCATGGTGGCGGCTTGACGCCCGGAGCACTAATTGCAGCTGTGAGGAGAGGAAATGAAGTTCAAAACGCACAAGAGCACCAGAGTTCTCAGGGAAGCCCTTTGTGCGGAGGAGCCTTTGCCTTCATGGAGAGGAGAAGTCGCTGATGCCGAACCTACCTTAGGACCTTAGTCTGTGGTGCACAGCAATGCTTCAAGCGAACCCAAGTCTTGCAGCTGAGGGGAAGCCAGCCGAAAGCATACTTCTGGTACAAAGGTCTGGTGGCAGTCCTGAAGGCCACCGGAGCCGCCATTGTCAATACATCCTACATACTTGAGCCAGTTCGTGGTACCAGGATTTGGGCTGGAGCAGAGAAGAACTGGAGATTCTTGGGCAGCAACTACGTCGTAACTATGTTGCGAGACAGCTAAGCGCACTCCGTCTGCGCACCCGAAACTGTTACACTCGCGAGGCCTTCAAAAGGTTGGTTGCAGAATCGGTGGGATGAGCTGACTGAAAGCTTGCCCCCTACATTCTGCCGTCTCGTGCGGAGACTAAGCTTGGCGAAGCCTTACACTAACATGCACGTGCTTGGGTGAGGATGTGATCTTTTCGAGTGCGCCGCTTCCTTGCAATGCAGAAGTCTGCAGACATGTTGTGTAGGGTCGGGGTAGCTGCTGGGAAACAGTTCAGGAGTTTTCCTGGCCAGCAAGGCTTGCTTGGGGACGCCGCATTCCACACTTGTGTCGTGTCATTTTGTCTCAAGCTTAAGCAGCATCAAAAGCCGCGGCATTGGCAGTGTCTGCACCGTTTCCGGCTGAGGCAGGGAGCTTGCAGTTGCGAGAATGTGCCCTTTTCAGGTAGACTAGGAGATCAGACAGCTGTTCCAGAGACAGGTTCAGGAGAAGGAGGGGTCTAGCCCAAACAATACTTGTTACTGGTGGCTTACCAGCTGACCATCACACAGTAGTAGCATAGAGATACAGAGTCCAGACTGTTGAGAAAAGAAGGGCTCGTGTGCAATCGCAGGCTACGTGGAATTGCTGCAGTGGCATGATCAAACCTTTGCTGGGGAAAGATGTTCGCGTTGAGTCGGAACATTGGGTTCAGCGGGAGTCGAGAGTGAAACTAAAGCCAGACCCGGGGCGACTCTCGGGAAACGTCAACAGCTCAAGCCGGCAAACGCGAAACGTGGCTCCGGCTGAAGGGCTCTCACGGCAAGGGAGGAGTGCATGTGCCACATGTGCTGGCTTAACAGAGAAACTCCGCTTAGAGGTTCGGGGTTGTTTTCGGATCGGCAGAACAAAGCAGCCCACAGGAGATGCGACCGCTCAGGGCAAGGCAGTCATGAGGCCATGGAAGCAGCAGAAAACGTGAAAAGAAAACGGAACGAGAGTTTTCTGCTACGCTGGGCTAGGAGCCAGAGAGCAGATGCCAATCGATCAGCTGCATCAGGTCCAACATGGGACTTGGCGCCAACCAGCTACTGGTGAGTTCCTTTGCGGACAAGGCGCACGGATCCGGTTCAGGTTTCACGGGACGTAGAAGCATACTTCAAAAAGGCATGTCCAAACGGTGGTCGATTGGAAGAGTCTCAGAATGAAAAGCGGAAAAGTTTTCTGGCAACGTGCAGACGGAACGCGATAGCAAGGCCGGCAAGGCCCCGAACGGGCGCAGCACTGGTACCCGTGTAACGTGAGGCAGAAATGGATGAGGTGTAGCGTTTGGGAAATCGTGGCATTGTCTACAATCTATAGAGCCTGTAGACATGACCATCAGATGTCAGGCTGGTGACTGTTGCGCATATCGAGGTAATTGATACTCACTTTTGCAGGGAGAGCTTCCGACTTTCTGAGACTGTTGTAATCCAGGCAAAGGGACTGACATTCGGTGCTGGTCCGTGCATGCCAAATTCAGGGGCTGGAGCTGCGTGAATACTATGCCGCGGCATGCGGCCATTGCCAGGCAGTGGTCGGATTCGTGGAACTTGCGAGTGAGCCGACAAGCGTAGCCATACTGCGTAGGACTGCTGTATTTCAGAGATGCATCATGTCAAAAGCTAGTTTATCATCACCGGTTTGATGCTTCCATCATCTTCCATCTTTGCGAGCATGGTCAACAGCATCGCCAACATACATATTGCATGACCAGGCCTTGGCGCCTGCGTGGAAAGCGGCACAGAGTGCCTACTCGGGCCCTGTCACATTCCGCGGCTCGGGCTGGCTTTGACGTCCGATGCCACCTTTTGAGAGACCGATCTCTAAGGCCAGATCGAGTGCAATGACCGAAACTGGAATCCGGTTCCAGAGAACGCTGATCTGTGCAAGGCTTTGTGACGAAGAAGGCGCTTGCCTTCTTCACTCGGACTGAATCTTCCTGTTGCCAGGATGTTCGAGCTTTCCCGACGATCAAGACACTCTGCTGTTCTTGGTGGGATTTGTTGTAGTGGAACGATCGAAGAGATGTGCCATAGCGACAGACGAACCCCAGGATGTTCAAGGACGGTGAGGAAATCTCTGATTACGATGGCAACCGCTCGAGCGAGTCATTGGTGAACTTTGCGAAAGATCACGAGCAACTCCGATGCAGTTGAGCAGAATGTGTGGCACGAGAGTCTGCTTTGGCAGAGGGCAACTGCATCGGGTGTGGGCTGAGCGATGGTTTGCCACAGTTCACATGGCTCAAGTGTTGTGAAAGGAAGCTGCTGACACAATCGATGCCAGCCTTCTCATGCTTGTTGGGGCCACCGCCCACTCGCCGTAGGTCGGCTGCCCCTCGGAAAAGAAGAATGTTTGGCGGTTGTCCAGCCATTTGAAGTTCCAGCACTGCTGCTTTCTGATACCGCTGCGTGCGCGGCCTGGTGCTTGAACCCACGCTGGCAAAAGGCAGACTTCCTTTGATTCCACGAGGGCTGAACTTCTGCGATGGTGCCTCGGACACTTTGTGGACCCTGTCCCCGCAACGTCCCCGTGCACGCTGTTCTCCCACCTGCGTGCCTCAGCCCATCCATCCGCCTAGGTGACATGCATGGCCAAAGGAGTCTTTCACGGCACAAATTCACTTACAGTGAGCGCAATCCCTGGACGGAGAAGACCGCGACAAGTGAAATCGGAATGACGCCTCTCTGCCCTGTCAGCTGCCCTGCAGTCTTTGCAATCTGGCTCCGCAGATCCTTGCAGGTACAGCTCTGCCGAGGAAGTCGTGGCATTGGTCCTTCGCTTGACGAACGGGGGCTTGTGGAAGGCCGCTAAGCGTCACATCAGCGCATCACGCATCACATGAGACATTACGGCGGGCAGGCCGCCACCAAGTCATTACTCTTGAAGACCGGCCAATGGCTCATTTATCGCACTTGCAGCGCGTGCATTGAGTTCAACATGTGCGGTTCCAGCTGACTCAGGCATTTGCGGTTATGCAAGCTGCCATGGAGCTGCAGAGAAGGCGATTCTGGCTGCTCTGCAGTAGCTGAGCCTTCAGCACTTGGGACATGCATCGATGTCTGTGCCGCCGGCTCAGGCTGGCAAGTTGGCGAAGGAGTGGCATGGTTGCACAACCGCACACCTGATCACACCTGTCTGTGTGTATTTATGTGTGTGTGTGCGCGTGAGAAAAAGCAGATATACATTCCAGGGTCTCTGTCTCTGTCTCCCTCTCTCTCTACCTACGTATCCGCCGACTCGCCCACGTGCCTGCCTGCCTGCCTGCCTGCCTGCCTGCCTACTTGCCCGCCTACCTAGCTGCCTGCTTGCCCTACATACCTGCGTATAACATCTAGCATCTACTGCCATAGCAACACGCAGAAATCATGCACAATAAACGCGAATGATACTTCTTCCATTCCGAGTTGGACCGTTTCCCCTGCAGACCCATCAAACATGTCTCCGAGGCTTGATGCCTGCGACATTCTTGATCTCACTTTTGTGGGAGCCTCAGCTTTGATGTTTGGGATTCGGGTCGCGCATTTGGCTGTGTAAGGTAAGCCAGAAGTGCCACTGGCCAGCTGATGTGACCAAGCTTTGGGAGGACGGTGGCAGTCCTCTTCCCGGTGTTTCGGAGCAGATCTCAAAGCCACCTGCATGCAGGAGCATGCATGTGCGAGTTCGCCTGAGGGGCAGGAGCCTCGAGAGACATTTGAACGGTTGCAGTGTGGCATTGTGGGCTCTGCTTCGCTTCAACGGATGGGCGCATGACCAAGGCCGGTCGTCCTGCCCGTCTCACAGGTGATGCGATTCATGGAAGCCTTGGTCTACGATCTCGCCGAGGATAAACGGATAAACTCTTCACGCTTAGGCTCGTTACAGCATGATTCTTGGAAAGCTGTGCGCCTTCTGCGACACGTCTATTCGCCCGTAGTCTCCCACAATCCCACAGGAGAAAACAGAAGAGTCAGGAAAAGAGGCCGCGACTCGGCCCCACAAGGCGTTTGGGGCTCTGCCGAGTTGGCCATGCGTTGCAGGCGCGAAGGTTCCTACCTTTGTCGCCTTTCTCCGAGTCCATGGAGGACCGCTTTTAGGCGATGAGGGGGGGGGTGGGGGGAATCTTGCATCCCTGCACTGCCAAGGACCTCGCATGGCAGAAAGAGTTAGGCGCCAGCCGTTGCAATGCAGCAGGACTTCTGCCGGCTGGCATAATGCAGGTCGAAGTCCGGGCCTGTGGCATGTGCAGCCTTCTGGTCGCCGCAAGCTGCTGGGGCCTCAGCCGGCTAAAAAGAAAAAGGGTGGGACTGCTCAGTGCGGATGGCTTCGAGGCGCGGACTTTGGCTGGAGCTAGTGATCCAGGTCTTCGACGTGATGGCGCGAGAGCCAAGAGTTTGTCTGTGTCTCATCGATTGAGCAGCCGTTCACGGCGCGGCAGGACTGCATTCCAACGGACTTGGACCTCTTCTTCCAATGTCAGGCCTCCGATGACGAAGCCGGAGCTGCCTTGTGCATGCAGCTGTGGCTCTTCCTTGCACTGGTGCACGACCAGGAAGCTACAACGACTCTTGGTGACGTGTCCTTCATGCTGTACCTTGGCTGCAGGCGCATGGAGCGCGCCCAGCTCGTTGACTCTCCTCGCTCTCGCTCTCTCTCGCTCTCTCTACCTCTCCCTCTGTCCATCCTTCCCGGAAAGCTGAGGCAACTGGACAAGTTCAAGGAGTGGCTTAAACGTGAAGAGCTTAGACTTGACATTCAAGCTGCTGTCGCAAACCGCAGGGTGAGCAGAGATCTACAAGCTGCTGCTGCACAGTAGAGTGGTCGGATACAGTGAATAAGATGCTTGCTGGCGTCTTCGACCGGTGATCCCGGTTGTTCCAGCAGCTCCGATTTCCTGACGCACGAAAGTCGTTGAACAAGGTGACTACTTCTCCCAGCTGACGGATTGCACCTTCAACCAGTTCAAGGCACCAGAAACAAGACCCAAACGTTGCTGCGTTGCATGCCCAAGGATGCCCCGCCTGCTTGAGCAGGTCATTGTCCGCGACATGCTGAAGTGCCACATTCCGGAGAAGGCATGTGCCACTCCTCTGTGTTCTCCCCGAGCCCGAGAGTGCAAGTGCCGACATCTGTGCCTTTTAGTCGAAATGATGAGTGAGTGGGTCACCAGTCCTACATGACTCCTTTCGCCCCCAGGCTTTGATGGAACAAGTGTTCGAAGCTTGTCCCGTCATCCCAGACGATGACAAGGCCATGCTGCAGCATGTTATGTGAGGTCATTTCTTTGGTGGGTGGGTTGTCTTAGATGAGCACGTGCTTCCCCTCATGAAGGCGTGCACAGGCGTCCGCTGTAGCTGGCAACGCTAGCTTGCCAGGCTGCACGAAGCGAGCTTTGGCATTGGGCCCCAAAGCTTGCAGCTATTTAGAGTCCTGGCCCTCCTGCCAAACTGCAGCGATTGCCAGCAGCGCCGTCCCGCGCCGGGTGTCGGCAAGCCTTCAGGCATCGGCACGCCGTGAATCTGTGTTTCCGTCAGTTGTGGCTTGTGACAGGCCGTCTTAGACAGACCGAATGTGAAGCCTGTGAACGGATGTGAACTTGTCAACAGTAGTAGAAGTTGTTCTGTTGAGAGACACCCGTGTGTGTCTGGGGTCGGTCGCATACAGAGGGACAACAGCCTTGTTGATGAATGGATATCGCACTTTCGCAAGGACATGGACATCTCCCAAGCCACGGCGTTTGTCGCAACTCGGCCGAGCGAGGGTGCGGCTGCAACCGTCGAGTTTCACATGCCTGAGATGCCAGGCCCCATCCACGCAGCCAGGGCTTCTGCGCGCACCCACGCCCGGCCAAGTCGCCACTCGCCCTTCTGGGCATGGCCATGCTGGAGGCAGCCCCTTGCATCCAGGCAGCAGTTCAACTATTCTTGGGACGTTCGAATCCACAGCCCAGTCTGCCACAACACTCCTGGCCAGCTCGAGGAAAAAATGCGACAAGAGTCACCGAAAGGGCCGGGGTGCTTCTGCGTTTTAGCTGCGTTCCTGCGTATTCAGGTTGGGCCTTGGTGCTTTCGCCATGGCTGCAGCGGCGAGGAAGGCGGCCGAGGGCCAAAGGGGACACTGGAGCGGCGGCGGGGCGGGGGCGTAAAAGTATGAGGGCCGTTCTTCATGACTTCTACCGAGGTTTTGTAGTAAAGGCCATACATAAATTACGGGGCTGTTGCCGCTACCGCTTGCATGATGGCGAGAGGAGTGAGCCGAGCAGCTTCAGAGGTTCTACAGAAACGCTGTGCACCCGGTGTTTCTTCATTTCATCGCAGAGGTGCGTGCTCCACGTGCGACAACGCTGCGCAGCCTGGCAGCATGCTTCCTACCGTGCTTGTCCAGTTGGTCCTGATTGCGGTTTGTTGTCGCACCACCTTGTTGATTTTCTCGAGGCGCAAGTACAGTGGACGAATATATAGCCGAGAACGCACCTTCGACATGCAACGCAGCCATGTCTCACCTGTGCATGGCAGAAGTGTGACCACACTCATTCCCCGACTTCAGGATGTTATCGCATTCATCACGCCCACGTGTCCGTTCTGCCGGGAAGCAGTTCCAGACTTAGTCATTGGTCACCGCTGAGATGGCGGCTCTCTTGTACCCTCTGGTTTACCAGAATCTCCTGCATCCCGTTAGGTTGCGGCGTTGACGGATGCAGGCTATCCGCCCGTCACCGTGGAGGTTTCGCCTGGGTCTGACTTGAGGACCGGGTGCCGGCGTAGACCGGCATGAAGGAGAGCCCTTTTCATCGACAGTTCTCCGATGTTCGTTCGACAGGAACGAGCTGGCCTCCAAGACGAACTCCACGAGCGTGCCGAAGGTTTGGGTGAAAGGCAACTTCGTTGGCGGATGCAACGATGGCCCGCCGTCAGATTTGGGCCTAGGCTTCCATGCCTTCTATGGCTTTGAAGTTTGGCAAGAGCCGAGCGGAGACTGAGGTGGCATGGGCGGAGTGAAGCCGCTCCTGCGCAGCGGCAAGATTCAGGCTCGCTAGCGAAACTCCTAGGCGAAGCCCCTCACGGTCAGACATGGTCAGGAGCTGATGTCGTGAAAAGCGACCTGCCTGGATGCAGAATGGCATACAAAGAGGGGCTGACGTCACCTTTGAGGCGACATATCGAGCATGGCCCGTCTGTCGAAGCAATAAACTCAACCGTAACCTGTTCGGTCGTACTGCGCCGTGAAGCTCACAGTATCTGCAATCCTCTGTACTCGTAGCAGCCCAAAAGATTGGCCATGTTCGCGGTCGGCCGAGAATCACTATCACTGTGCTTTCTCCGAGACCAGCAGTAACAGCGGAAAAAGGTGCGGCGGCGAACCGGCATTGGAATTGCAGCGTGATCCCAACTTCTGTTATGGAGTATTTGCGCATTGCAGGGTGAGCTCCGAGCCATCAGCGACCTTGCAGCCTGGAGCTCGCGAGGAAACCGCAAACGGTATCGACTATTTCTGCGCCTCTGTCGACATGCGGATTTCACCTAGAAATCCTTCGGAGCATGACGACATGACCATGACCCGAGGCCGCTCTCTATGCATACACAGACCATGGCTTGTGGTCGGAAGCCTTGCGACGCAGCCTTAGTCTGCGCTCTGAGGGAAGCCTGCTCCATTCTGTTTCCATGCCATGTCTTCTTTTGACCGCGTGGCCATTGCGGAAGTTGCTCGAGACTTGCCAATCATGAACAAGGCCAACAGCCAGAGCATCCAGAAAAGCAGTATATACTTAGTTATATATGCTTATTTAGGGACCGAAAGATCAAAGGTGAGGGCGTTGCCAGCAGAGGCAGCATTGTACGCCGCTACACGGTGGAGCAGTACACCACATGGGGGCAGCCATAGGTGGAGCAGTTCGTGACAAGCCCGCAGACGAATCGCCCTGCGTCGTGCTATCGCCACACTTGTTGCCATCTCTGTACCAGCAAAGAGTGAGGCAACTAATACGGGAGACTGCAGACTTGCCTCCATGCGAAAGCTTGGAGACGACCCTCCGACGCTGCATCGCTTTCTGCTACAACGTAACTCCAGAGTGGGCACCGCATGTCCGAGTTACAGTTTATGCCGACAATGTCAGTGAGCACCAATTGAACGTGCCTGTGCTCAGCACTTTGCTATGCTGTATGGGCGAAAGAGGCTTTGAAGCCGAATCAGTTCCATGCAAGCCCATACCCGGCACGGACGTGCATGAAGGTGTGATTCGGCCGAGCGTATTCTGGACTCGACTCGTTTCTTCTGACGGCCGTCTCCATTTCCGCAGCCTGGCGCACAGCTATTTGAAGTGGTTCGTGGATCTGGAAGATACAGACTCCCGCAAGCAACTGCTGGTGAATATCCTCCTACAGATGCATGAGGCCTGCTACAACTGTGTAGGTCGACACAAAGAAGTATTTGAGTTCTGCATTTACGATTTAATGACGGCAGAGCAGATGCAGAAGCCAGCTGCCCAACCGTCCAATAGCTGCCACACCGTCATTTTCCAGCATGCCGCACGCTTCTTGGATCGGCACAAGCGGAATGCATTACATGCCGCTTATCTGAGTCCATTGAAGTACATGTTCCAGCACATCTATGAAGTTTATGAGAATTTGGACAGCCACGGATCATCCTTTTGGGTGGCGGTCTTGAGCATCTTCTTCCCTGATCTCGACATGCCTTTCGAGCGGATTGAGCAGCTGGACACTGGTTGGGGCTGGGCGGCGGTCGATTTTCTTCCATCGATGTCATCAACACCGTCGAGTATTGCACTAGACAGGTTCTCAAACCCCGAGAATCTAGGCCGAGATTGGCGCTCGCTCACGAGGGACCTACCTGCCCCATCGGCACTTCCCAGACGCTTTCGATATCTTCCAATGACTCCTGGGCCTAGAGGGTTTGAAGAGGCTTTGCGGCGCATCCACAGCCGCCAAAGCGTGCGGCAGCAGTTTGCAAGATACGTGGAACGGTTCACGTCTTTCATGCAAGAGGACAGGTGGGGGGGTGGGGGAAGGAGTTACGTCAGACTTGGTCGCCGGGCCTGTGGTTTTTTGCACAAGATACCTGGCTTTCCTTGCGTAACTCGTGTTGCCGTGCCCTCGCAGGACCTTCTCTTGAGATGTTGGGCTATGTCTGCAGTGAGTTCTGAAAGATGGGATGCTGAGCTAGGTCCAGCCCTGTCAGCCTTGTCAGAAGATACAGTAGGTCAGTTTCTGACACCCTCTGAAGTGAGGGATGCGCTCTGCTCTTTATCGGAGTCGAGCGACATCAATGTAAACACTGCCCGTGCATCGTCGTTTCTCGCGGCTGCAGGTATCACCTGGGCATAAGGAACATTGCCCTTTCTGCACGGGGTCCGTACAGCATCTCCCCGGAGCGGGCTCACACTGGACAGCGCAAGAGGCGTCGCAGAAAGGACCAGCCCATAAGCAGCGGCAGAGTTGTGAAATCGTACTGTAGTGCACGCTCGCGGCTTCTGCAAGGTCTCGTTGCCAAGCGCCTCCTACCCGCAGGCTGGCCTCACGGCGTACACGAGCTAGCACAGAACCACGCAGTGAGAGCGTATGCCTGCCGGGTATGAGGTGGATACACTCATTGCGAAAAGAGCTTTCATGCACTTGCTTGTTTTTTGCACAGGAAACTCCCGAGACTACGCACTGACTCACCTCGAAGATGAGTTTGCGGCAGCCCCGGAATGAAGCCTACTCATGCCCACTGAAACGGCCGCAGCATGCTGTAGAATCTGGTGTGCACTCTCAGCGGTGCTGGTGCCACATAGGGACATAGGGCAATCGAAGCCGAATATCACGAAAGCTTTCAGGATTGTGGTGAGGGACAGGGAATAGGAATTCTCGCCTGCCTTGTGCGAGTGGTGAGAGTGGAAAGCCTGTCAGTACCCAGCAGAAATCGGCCCCGGCATGTGCGATCGCAAAGCGCTGAATTCAATGCAGCTCCGGAGCCCCAAGGAAGCAACTGATGTTGCGAAGCGAGGCGTCTTGTCTGTCATGGAGGCTCGCCGGCAAGGGCCTACGAGATGGAATGATGACGTGTGAAACGTGTCATCTTAATCGTGGTTCCCTATCCTTCTATCTATCTGCGTGTTTCTGCATCTATCCGTCTCGTAAGACCGTCTCAGTGGTCTCCATGGATTGAGCACACAGCTTGGGCCGGCTTACGTGCAGCTTCGCACGTGGGCTGTCCTCCTGCAGTCGCTGGACTTGCTTCAGAACTTGGCGGTTCCGGGATTAACTTGCCTGGGCCTGAGCTCATGCCGAAGCCGATTCCCGAGCCTTGCTCAGAGCCGCAAGAAAACGATCTGCTGCGCCTTGCTGCGCTTTGCTGCGCTTTGCTGCGCTTTGCTGGGCTTTGCTGGGCTGCTCGGCGAGGTGCCGACCTTGGAAAGCTCTTGGAGAAAGAGCTCGGCCTCGAGGTGCTCTGAGCTTCGGCCCTCTTCGAGCTTGGTCTCTCGCTCTCTCCCTCCCTCTCTCTCTCTCTCTCCCTCTCTCTCTCTCTCTCCCTCTCTCTCTCTCTCTCTCTCTCCCTCTCGTTCTCAGAGGTTCCTCGTGCTGAGCTGCACAAGTACTTCACCACGCAGCCTGACTAAGCACTTGTTGTCTCCTCGTGGAGAGCTCCACCAGTCCGGCACCCTGTGCTGACATGTCATGGCCTCCTCGGAAGCTCTGAGGATGGATGTCAATGGCGATGGTCTGTCCGAAGCTCTGGAAGCGAATCGTTTGTGTCAGATTTTGTCGGGGCTCCACCATGGAGGAACGAGAACTTTCCAAGGCTTCAAGACGAGGAGTTCATTCAGGTGGTTCGATTCTTGATGCCGGTTTCTTATTGCTGCCTTGTGCATCCTGACACAGCAGACCACAGACTGAAGCAAGGCTGGACTACTATCCCCACCACATTCTGAAGCACCTGAACTTGCTCGCCGGGCATGGGTTCGCATTCACAGCTGCTACTGGTAGTTCCTGGTTCCGAAGCTGTCGCCAGGAGTTTGCCACAGATTGCTCTTTTCATGAGCGGGGTGTTGGCTGCGATCGGCGTGGTGTTCCTTCTTGTCGGCATGCTCAGCCGTCTCAGAGCTGACTTTGACAGAAGTTTGCGTTGAGGTCACGCGCAAATTGCGATGTTCTGAGGTGACGCTCGTGATCTCATTCTTCGAAGTAGGCACCTGGCCCCTTCCCACAGCGTACGCAGTGAGTTCAAAAGAAATCCTGTTCCCGCACAGGGGAGGACATCGGAGCAACACTCCATGGGGGCTTCAGCGGCATCTTCGGGGTCGTGGGCAAAAGGTGTTCTGGGGCAATACACTGTGGGAAGACACGTTCGCGTATGTACATGCGTCAGCAACGACGCAAGCGTGCCAGGCTCAGTGACGAAGGCATTGGCTTTGAAGACACTATGAAGAACTTAGAGCTCAGGCTGGAGGCAAAGTTCCGAACCGGCTCTCTCCGCTTCAGCTTCTCGCCTTCTCGGCAAGGCGATGATGGTCACTGCGCTGGTGACGGTCCTCGGCCTTTCAAAGGAAATGCAGGATGTGCCTGGAGCTCAGCTGGTTTTGTGACCGGGGCAGCTTCTGTGAGTTGACACGGTGTGATTCGCTTGGTCAGGTTCTCAAATGTGATTGCTTCAGCTGAAGCTCGTTTAGTCTAGGGCTCTAAGATACGCCAATGACGCGACTTAGTGCGGTTGATGTGAGCCCCTGTGCCACAACGTCACCAAGCCTACCAGCAGTCATTTCTCTAGGCATGGTACAACGGCAGCGGGCAAAGCCGAATGGATCTCATCACCCCGCGTTGGGTTTGAAACGCGATCGCCGGATTTTTGTGGGCACCAGCCCAGCAGGACTTCCGTCCTTTGATGCCCAAGAGGCCGGGTTCTTCAGGCCGAAGGTCTCAGGTGAACCCGCAAAGTAGCCTCGCCATGTGTCTAGATGCATCGGATTGATTCAAAAGCCTGACAATCCAATGTACAGTGCTTGCATGGCACGCTCATACACCTGGAGCCCAGGTCACCGTAAAGATCTTGGGTAGTAGCAGTAGGCATCTATTGCTTCTCGCTCATGTTTGGCTCTGTGCGAAAATGTAGTAGGAGTTTAACCCCGCAGAGATCCACCGAGATCTTGCTCTGCGGCCGAGCGTCTTGGCTAAAGGGCCTTCGGTTTCGATGTCTTGGCTCTGGCGTCGGCTAAGGCAGCTCTTGCCATGCAAGTAAAGGTGGTGCTCCCGAGTGGAGAGGCAAAGGAGGGCTGCAGGAGGGGAGCAGGCAAAATTTTTGGATTCTTGCACAGGTCAATGTGCCGGTAGAACCCAACTCCACCCCTGGACACCTCAAAGAAAACCTAAAGTGCGCCAGTCGTGCCGTTGTCAGACTGCAGCGCGGAATCTTCCATCAGTCATTGGCAGGTACAGCATCCGCGCACCTCCAAAGCAGATCAAGCTTACTTGCGAAGGCTTGGCACAGACCAGGGTCCGAGACATCAGGCAATAATGGCTCTGAGGTCGCGAGCTTGATGATATCAAGCCACTCGCGGGTGAGCCGAACAATGCTCTTGCCTCAGCGTCCTTTTGCTTATCGCTGTGACGATGCCAGTATCCGCCAATCGTAGGTCGCAGATGGCGCTGTGCTGGTCGCAGAGAGACGAGAGGGTGTGGTGGAGGCGCCCGAGTGGCTTCTCTCTGACGAGAAGACCCAACAGATCGTGGATCCGCCCAGGATGAGTCCTTCTCACCGAAATCCTCCCCGCCTCCGGCAATGATCCGCAAGGCGAGATGCGCAACGACTCAGATCGTGACAGAGAGCCCCAGTGCCGGTTTTTGTCACCGTCTTAGGAGGAGCCTCCCAAGCCGAAGAAGCCCAAGAAGGCAGGGCTTTTTCTTTTGTCACCCCTTTCTTTCAGCGGAGTGGTCTCTTGCGGTTCGAGGATGTGGTGAGGCCAACTTTGTCCGAGGGCCTCTCGACTGCAAGCAGATTCTATTTCTCTGACACGAGATCTTGACTAGACTCAGGAGATGTCAAGAAAGAGAAGACCCTCTCACCAGGACACCAAGGTTGGGCAGTTAAGTCTGCGTACCTTGAGGCGGGAGCACTGGACCCTTGAACACTGCTGAGATCTGCTGAGCGTCACCAGTGTTTGGAGCTTCTAGATGCATAGTCACAGGCCACACATGATCTCTCCTTGTATGTTCGGGTCTTTGGGCGTAAGTTATTGTAGTGGTTGGTTTGAGCCTGAAGGTCATTTCTGGCATTCTGAGTATGAACAGCAGGTCACGCTGTGAGGCCGTGCTCTTCATTGATGACCACGTTCCCCTCATTGTGTTATCAGATACCGTGTTCGATGCAGAATTCTTGTCCCAATCTTTTATCAGTAGTCGATCGACTTACTCCGTGTTTTTGTGTGCTTTTCTGACTCTGACCCCGACTCATTGACGCTTTCTCTTCTCCTCTCTGTCTGAGCTTGTATGCGGGCTGCGTAGGCAAAGTCAAAGAAGCGACACATGGCCTATCTGAAGATCGAGAACTGCGAGGAAAAGAAGGCTCGTGTCCAAGTGTGCGGCCAATGCCAGCGACGTTGTCCTTGGATGTCAGGCTTACCCAGAACACGAGGACTTCTCAGTTGTGTTGCCTTTGGGAGATCCGCAGTGCTCGCCGGTGTGGACAGCTGGGGCCCCAGTTTGCTGAAACGCAGCAAGACTGCCCACTCAGGGCCTCAACCTGCATCCCGTGCTGGCTCGCCAGGCGGTCGTGCAGCAGTTGGAGATCGGCGAGAGAGCTAGCTTCACGCTCTCACGGAAGGCAATGGAGGGTTGGGACATGGTGACGAGAAGGGATCTTCGCCGCAGGTTCTGGACTTCAACCCGGAAAGCCTTGCTCCAGATGACTTCTGCTCGACATGGGAGGCGTAAGTTGTGCAAAGACCACTTCTAGAGTTCGGAACCTGTGTTTGCCGGTGCAGGTGGAGCTGCTGCTCTGATGCAAATACTCAGCTTGTCATGCTCGGTACAGCAAATGTTTGGCGCCGTTGGTGGTCTGAAGTGATGGAAGTGCCTTTGTGCTCAAGGATCCGGGTGGTGGAAGTTGAGGACGTTGCTGAGGACCATGGGCTGCACATGTGCGTGAAGAGTTTTGTCGTAGTTGTGTACTCTGTGCTCTCTCTTCAGCAGTTCGTCTACAAGAGTTACTTGCCTACGATGCCACGATGGCTTGCAGGACTTCCAGCAGTTGCTTCCTAAGTTTGACTGCCAAGCCTGCTAAAGCTTTGCGGGGGTGTTGCAAAGTGATGAAGCAGGCTGCTAGAAATCGAGAGCACTGGCGGGAAAGATCGGGCGGAGGACGTCAGCAACTGTGAGCCCTGCAGTTGCAGTTGCACAGCTTACGGGCCTGTGCCGCGTCCTGTCTGTCGGGTCAGGATTTGGATGCTGCGGCTGTGCACTGGCGTGTTCGGAGGTGTCGGCTGGCAGACGGCAGTCGGTAGATAGAACAGGCATGACAGCTGCTGAAACAGGCGAAGTTCAGTGCGTAGTCTTACCATTGGACCATATTGGAGCATGGGTGGGATTTCTTGCTCCCCGTCCCGGCGACTGACTGCTAGGTGGATGCCCGAGGGCACATTTTGCATCGCCAGCAGTCGGGAACGAATTGCCATTATGCGGATCCCTCAGTCAGTCACCAGTGCCTGCGAAAGTGGAGGATATCACGGTGCCTTTTTGAGTGTAATTTATCGTTCATTGCCAGGCCCGGCTATGGTTTAGTGCCTATTGAGGATCAGAATGCATCTCGGTGGAACTTAGTGCCCCTACTACGGCAGATGCGAAGCAATCACTTTGGTGTTGCGACGGTTCTGAAACACAGGCACCTCCTGTGCAAGTTGCTGTGGGCGAAGGCTCGGACGTGATATTTTGTACTCCTAAGGTTGCATGTGCATGTCTCCTAGCATTCCTAGCTGTCTTGCTGGCAACAAATAGGAGGGTTCCACGCGGTCGGTAGTGGCCTTACAACGCAAATCTTTCTCCGGAAGTAGATCTTTTGCAACTTCTAGTGGGCGTGCTAGGTTTCCAAGCGGGGAAGACTTTGCGACCCCGGAACCGTCGTTGAGTTATCAGAAGATTGCACAACCGCCCGGCAACGAAGTTGAGCAAGCCACTTCTTGGAAACATATGTGTCTTAAGCGATGTGTATGTCCAGTGTAGATCCATCTAAGGTCTTCCAATACCTACTGTCCTAATCCTCCTCCAGGTCTGCAGGTTCTCAATGCCGACTTTCCTTCATCGCCGATGTCAGACAATGTGGGGGTTCTGTAGTAGGTGAAACCTCAGGGTAGTCGCTGGCAGCCAGGGAGTTAACAGCACACACACGCACACACCCACATACGCTCACATTCGTGCACACACGCACACACACCAATGGCGATAATGCTGCATAAGTTTGCGAAGCTGTTTTGGTGAAGAGTTTCCAATTGGCGCTCAACTTTGCAACAACAAGTTGGCTCAAGCATGGACGGTCAGTGACATGGTGGAAGGGTCTATCCACAGTATACAGCACACAGCTCAAGGTGATCGTCCGGCTGCTTCATGAAAGCCACGCGAGGAAACGACACAGTATCAGCCATGAAAGTACTGCTTTCCTGATGATTCAGAAACCAACCCCATCCAAACATCTTGAGCACCTCCAGACATGTATATATATATATTATATATATATATTATATATATATATATTGCACGCGAAGCCAGGCCAACAGGAGGCAGTGGAGCTCATCGCGGCCAGGGTTGGCCCGGGCGGCAAGGAGCGAATGGTCGCTGGGATCGGGGTGCAGCAGATTCTCCTTTATAAGCCTCGCCGATTTGCTCCCGGTAAGTCCTTTTGACGGTTTTTCGCCGGTCAGTGTTTTCTGGATGGTTTCAGGTTTCTTGGATTTTTTCCCGAAAGGTTGGGAGCAGAACCAGTTTCGGTACCTGAACCTGTCTTCGGATAGTTTCGCTCCAAGCACGTCATGTTGAAAAGCAGGCGTCCCTCCTGGGCCGCTCTTCTTGTCTGGGCATGCCTCGATAAAGAATCCAATGCCAGGGGCACCTCTTCCTGAAGAGCCAAGCCTTGAAAGCAAACCGACCAAACGGCTGCGTTGGCATCTTAGAGCCGCATGGTGTGGACTTGCGATTCTATTAGCATGTTGGCCCCGGACTGACCGGACGAGGTCATCATGGATGTGGAGCTGGTAGCGCTGGATCCGTGCCGAGGACCTGGCACACCAGGCCTGCCTCCCCCCGGAGCGCTGGGTGTCTGACCATGTCCCCAAACGATCCTTTGTCGCCCGTAGCCGCCGTTGGCTAAGTTACTTCGCATGTTGTAGCAGTGTAGCCCACGTAGTTGAACTCACGCTCGGATGCGCATGCAGAGGGTACGCATGTCAACCGGCTCCCAAAGCCAAAACAACAGAAACACTGTTTAGCACCTGCCTTGCACCGCCCTGCCATGGCCATGGTGTAGAAGCGGCAGCTCTGGTCCGATGATCTCTGTCGCATCGCTGCGCGGTTGCAGTGTTGGGGTCCGTGGAACTTCCAGTGCTTTGTGCCACTGAGGCCGAGAGTGCCATGAACACCTACAGCCTGTTGCAAGAAGGCCGTGCAATCACCCTTTCCGTTGTTGGTCCCTTCCTGGCTGGTGCTGCTGGCGTCGGTTTGCTGTGGCAGTTCGTGTGCCTTTGGTAGCCCCACACACACACACACATACACGCACTTTGATCTAGAGGGGACAGGCGGTAGTGGAGGCAGGCGGAGGCCGGCGCTTCGCTTTGTATTCCGAAGCCGAAGGTGTGTGGCCAAGCACTTGCACCGGACGGTGCGGCTGGTGCCTCGGGAAGGCCAGGGCTCCTCGCTGACCACTACGCAGCGCAGCTCCGAGCTCGGGAAGGCGTCCATGGGCTTCCGAGCCTACGAGACTCAGACGGCTGTCAATGAGTACTTACACTTCCATTATGGGCCACAGTCGGTGCAACTGCAGATGGCGGTCCAGGGTGCATCACAGGTCACTTGGGGCTTTGAGCGTGTCCTGGACGTTTGCTTCAACCATTCCGTTGGATGGGAGCATGCCTTGGACGTAGGATGTGCCGTCGGAGGAAGCACCTTTGCCTTGAGCTCGCGCTTTCAGCACGTGGTCGGTGTGGACACCTCCCATGCCTTCATCCATGCTGCTTGCTCCTTGCAGAGATCCGGCTCTCTGCCCTACATGCTGCCCGGCCGGGGGGTGCCCTGGTGGCAGTCTAGCGGAGAGTCGTCAAGCGTAGTGCTGTCTTGCTGGCCCTGGCCCGTTCTCGCAGCAGGAGAGCTGGGCATCCATCCCACGCAGTTCACAACCAGCTCGCTGCAGCTTTGCGTGCGTGGACGTCATGGACTTCATGCACTCAGGCCCACATGCACATGCGATCCAGTGTACGCTTGCCGCTTGCTGTGCACTAGCCTTGAGCTGGCCTTTGCTTTGCGTGCAAACCTGTCGAGACCAAACGGCGTTCGGTGCCCACGAGCTCGATCTTGTCCATTGGGATTGTTATTCGTTCGAAGCATGATCATCGGAATTCGTCGCGAGGGATTCAGCTGCCCGTGAAGCCTGATTGGCACTCGTTCTTGAACGCGCGGTGGAGGTCACCCTATTGGTTTGCTCTCCCCCTCCAGACTCCAGGAGAGAGAATCATATCGGCCGGGGCCAACAGTGCGGCACATCGGCTGCAGCAAAACAGAACTTCCAGTACTGTGTTTTCAAGCAGCGGCACCTTACTTTCGAAAGCGGATGCGGGGTATGCGTACTGATTTGCGGTCAGACTGGTGGCTCTCAGTCGGAAAAAATCGTTCCAAGCACGATTCATTCAGACTTGGGAACTGATGTGTGGACTCGGGCGGGGGCTGCAGGAGCTTCTCGTGCTTTCTGTCTGTGTGGCACAAGGCGATGAAGAGGGCAAAAGAGAGACTCACTCCCAGGCCGCCCTGCACTCTGGTGAAAACGAAAGAAGAGGCCCCCAAAAATGCCAAGCAGAACCGAGCACTCGTCACGAATCCTTTTCGTACCTTCTCCGTTCTGTGTTCTTCGAGCATCCTCCTACAAACCCGACTCGGGACATGTCCGTGGCGCCGAAGAAAGGAGTGTTCTGTGCCCGAAGACAGAGCTCTGGTTCTTTCATGCCCTACAAGTACGAAAGAGAACAATCGTGAGGGTAGGGCTGAGAAATGACTAACGACTTGCCTGCGCAGTGGCCCACATGTGCGCAGGTTCGCGATTCGACTTGATTTTAGCCTGCAACGTGCTGTGTCGCCTGCGGACACCACGAGCTTGGCTCAGTTCGCTTCGAGAAGCTTTGTCCTCGGATGCTGGGTTGTGGTTAAGGGATCTAACTTAAGTTGCCATAATGAAGAAGCCATATTATGTACTATAGATCCTTATTATGGGAACGTAGATTAGATTCCTTAGCAAGAACCCAGGATGGTGTCGTTGTCTTGGCTACGCCTTATGCATGGCTCGAAGCATGGACGCCCTCGGAAGTGCTTGGGATGCAAAGAGAAACTGACTTGAACAATGCCTCGTTGTTGTATTGCTATGTGTGCACACACACACACACATCTCTCTCTCTCTCTCTGTTTTTCTCTCTCTGTCTCTCTCTCTCTCTCTCTGTATATATATAAATATTTACAATCATAAATATACACATGCACACATGTATGTATACATATATCATATACCCATCTTTCTTTCTGTCTATCTATCTATCTATCTATCCACCCATCCATCCATCCATCGATCCATCCATCCATCCATCGATCCATCCATCCATCCATCCATCCATCCATCCATCCATCCATCCATCCATCCATCTACCTATCTATCTATCCATCTATCTTTCCATCTATCCATCCATCCATCCATTTATCCATCTCTCTCTCTCTCTCTATCTATCCATCCATCCATCTATCTATCTGTCTATTTATCTATCTATCTAGCTACCTCTCTCTCTCTCTCTCGCTATCTCTCTCTATCTATCTCTTTCGATCTCCCCATCTACCTATCCAACTCTCTATCCATCTATCTACCTATCTATCTACCTATCTATCTATCTATCTATCTACCTACCTACCTACCTACCTAACCTACCTAACCTACCTAACCTACCTAACCTACCTAACCTACCTACCTACCTAACCTACCTACCTACCTACCTACCTACCTACCTACCTACCTACCTACCTACCTACCTACCTACCTACCTATCTATCAATTTATCTATCCATGCATCTATCTGTCTCTGTCTCCCTCTATTTATCGTTTGATCTGTCTGTCTGTCTGTCTTTCTGTCTGTCTTTCTGTCGGTCTGTTTGCCTGTCTATCATTGTCTCTCCGTGCCTTTGTTGCATATGCAGCTATCTACTCCTGCCTGTATGCCGTATCTGACAGGAGTGGATGGGACAATGTGGCGAGGAAAGCTCCAAAGCTCTCACTTCTGTCATGCAGCAGTCGATGCCTCACGCTGGAAGTATACAGTGCTGCATCTGTTGAACGCGAACGGGGGTGGGTGTGCCGTGCGAGTCTCTCGAGGCTCGGGTTCAGGGAGTTGCACAGAGAGGAAGTTGCCTTCGTGCTGGCGCCCTGTCAGATTTTGGGACTTGATTGGCACGTCTAGCTCTTTCATCACATGCACTGAGGCGCAAAATGAGCGAATACACGAGCTCTTTGTTTCGGAGCTGACTGCCTGGAAACTGAAGTAGCAGCACTGTCTGCAAAACGGTCTTTCACAGCATCATGGACATCGATGTGGTGGTCCAGGCAGAGACATGCGTGCAAAAGGTCCAACTGAGCCAAAGTGCTTGGGACTGAGGACAAGAACGTGAACCCGAGAAGGTGGCCCAGGAGTTGCGAGGTTTTCCATGCACCCATCCCTGTCGCGGCGGGCATGAAAATTCAAGCTGTGTCCTGCGCCCCTTGCGACATGTCAAGGTATCCCTCACACACGGTGGCCCGAGCAAGCTCTCCCAAGCAGGCATAGTGACATAGACATAATCCAGCAGTGTCTGACTGCAATCTGGCATTGCTTCCACTACGCATTCAGTGGGCTTTGCACTCCACTCCCCTAGATGTGACAGAGTCGACAGCGTAGCTCAGCTGCCTAGCTGCTTGGTCTGTGAAGGCTGGAAGGGCTGGCAGAGCCTCATCCAAGAGCGCGAGACCGGTGACTCCTGGCTGGATGAAGCCGACGGCCGAAGGCATTGGCCTAAGACAGAAGTCACGCTGAGTAGTTTGAGCTGAGTTGGGTTCTGAGGAAGCAGCTCGAAACTTTCGGGACTTTGCGAAAGTCCACCGAGGATGAAGTCTTTGCACAACGCGGCTTTGTAAGGTCCTTGCAGCTTCCAGAGGCATTTCATGCTAAGCTCGGCAGCGTCCCTGAATCTTCCGAGATCTGGGCTCAAGCGATCAGGATGCTGGCGCGGGCTCACCACCATCCGGCACAGTAGCCAACAATAGCCAACCTGCATGACAGCTCTGCGTCGTGCGGGGCGCGAAGGTATTTGTTCAACGATGCACGTTGTACAGACGATCAGAGGCTGCAACACAACATGCGCCAGTGAGATTGCTGATGGCTGCCTACCCGATCCGGCTGCTGTACTTCCTCTTGGCAGGCAGCCGTCGTGTTGCAAGTCTTGCGGTAGTGGGGACCGATGAGCAGCAGACAATGTAATATATGAATATAGTCATGAGCATAAGTTTTTTTGGGACA
>CAJNDV010002780.1:148644-181499 GCA_905221635.1 Symbiodinium sp. CCMP2456
CTAACTAGTACTAGTATCATACTTATTATATTAATGTGAATATGAATGAGATTACTGTACTAGCCTTTGTACTATAAGTGATGGTGGTAGTAGTAGTAGTAGGGCGCGTGAGCAAACCTTCTCGAGGTGCGCCTGTTTCCTTTACAAATTGCTCTTGTGGTTCTGCCTGGCCTTTGTGGTCGTGGCGGTTCGAGGCGCAGCATACGACTGTGCAACCATGGCTGTGCTGAGCTCGCTTGGGTTTGCGAGCGTCTTGTACTTGATCCTTTTCCTGATGAAGTGGGGATGTTCAGTTAGGAGCACCGGCCGGGGCGGCCGGCAGACCCAGAATCTCAGGAGGCTCGGCCTCACACGCCGAGCTCGCCTTCGACGCCTTCTTCTTCGCAAAGCTGCCCGTGAGAGGCAGTGCCGCAGAGAGACTGGCCTCGCTGCTGACAGGCGGGCGCTTCGCCGTCGCATCGTCGCTTTCAACGCGGTGTGGCGCGCTGGCAGACGCAGAAAGTGGAATCGGAAGAGACGACGGCTGCGGGACGGCCGGTCCTCTTTCCAGGCCTTGCTGCGGCCGAAGCAGCCAGAGGATGATGGTGCGGCCGTGGCGCGCGCACCGACGCGCAGTGATGGACGGAAAGGCCGGGGATGGAGCCCACTACTTCGATGTGGTTCGCGGGGTGGTCGGGCAGTGCAATGTTCGGCAAGGGCATCACCAGCGGGATCTTGTACGGGACAGGCGGATGAGGCACAGCCGCCGTTGGTCGCGAATGCGGCCTTTGACGCCGCACGGGCGCACTGGGAGCAACTTGGTGCGCGAGTTCATGGTGTTGGCTGCTCTCCGGGTGTGGGCGCCGGGGAGAAGGGCATCGGTGTCGACTTTACCAAGGTCATCGACGGCTCGGCTTCTTCCAGGGTTCGATTTTCGTTGCTGCACAGCTTCAGGTTTGACAAGTGGTTGTGGATGCGGATTGGCGAGGCCTCGCATCCAGGGCCCAAGGCACCACGCCGATCCAAGGCGGCAGGCCTCACCAAAGGTGATATCAAGAGGCTCGTGAAATCAATGGTGCTGCAGCTGGCTGAGCAATTTCTCGGGCCGCCTCCCGCTGCACGAGACCAGGGGCCTAGCACGCCCAAAGGCAAGGGCAAGACCGCAAAGGGACCGCCCGATCAGGGCAAAGGTCGACCGGCTCCGAAGGGGGCCCCTGAAGGCGAGAAGGGCGAGAAAGGCGGTGGCAAAGCTGGCAAGGACGGCAAGGCAACACCACCATGGCGGCGATCCCGTGGCTTGGCTGGGGGCGACAGTCCTGAGTTGGCCTCTTCTGCTCTAGGCCTGCAATCCACCCCCAAGGGCAAAGGCAAGTCGGAGAGCACTGGCACAGGCAAGGGCAAAGGCGAGGCGCCAGGGCCGGAGCCGGCCCCACGAGCCCGGGCCCGGCGTTGGCAGCGAGACGGCTGGCAGCAGATCAAATGGAAGCTGCGGCCCCAAGACCTCAACTTCTCCGTCGTGATCTCCGCCGCGGAGGACCTGGAGCGCGAGCTTGATAAGGGCGGGTGCTGGTCTACACCGACAAGCCCCAGGAGTTGCAGGAGTTCGGCGAGCTGATGCGCGGCGGTTGTCACCCCCATTCGCTGCTTGTCTATGATGGCGAGGCGACGGCGGAGCTCGACAACCTGAAGGGTGACTTCCCGGTCGAGCGCCGAAGTTTGCCGGGCGTTTTGAGAGGTAGCCTCAAGTTGCGCAAGTGTTGGGTGGTGTCCATGCAGCGAGGTCAGCCAGAGGTGGGCGAGCTTCCCCTGGACGTTGAGGTCGACTTCCTTGAAGCTCGCCCGCCGCAGAGGAGATCGAGTTACCAAAACTCCGTCGTCATCAGAGCAAGCTGCGCTCAGTGCTTCACAGCCACGGACCGGTGGAAAAGGGTGCTGCACCGACCTGGGGCTGCGCTCCGGGAGTGGCTCACTCGTGCCGGGGGCTCGCCGGCCGATCTGCTGGACAGCTGGTCGTGGGAGAAGACGGGGGACACTCAGGCCTTGCATCCCACCGGTGTCGTCAAGGGTCTTGTCCGACTCTCGCCGTCGGCTGCGCGTGCGCTGCTGGCTGCTGGTGGTCGGTGCGCTGGTGATACAACCTTCTTCTTTCAGCCGCTCAACTGGGCTGACCTGACGCTGAACCAGCCCGCGCTTCTTTGGGAGGCCGCAGAAGCCGGATGAAATGCCGTGCCAATACCTTCGGCGCGTCGTCGCTCTCTCCGGCGACATGGGCCTCTTCCACGACGGCAAGAGGCTGGCGGTGCGGATCGACCCCCGGGACCCTCGCAATGCAGCGCGGCAGGGCTTGTGGCATCTTCGTCAGGTTCCCTTTCACTGGCACGTGGATGAGATCCAGGAGGTCCTTGAGGACGTGGGCTTTGAGCAGATTGAAGTGCAGGCTCGTTATCGTGATCGGCGGGCTGTTCGGTGGACTTTCCTGGCTCTTCGAGCAGACCGTCGGGACTATGTCCCGATCAAGATCGTTGACGCGGAGCTCGGCACCATTGAGCTGGAGGCCTCGCGTCACCGCAGACAAGGACGCAATGATCGGGAGCGCGAGGCTATCAGGCCAGAGCGCCGGCAGAGTGTTGCGGTGAAACCACAGGATGCGGAGGCCCGAGGCAAAGGCGCCGGCAAAGGCGCCACAGGCACGAGGGCTGTGGCGAGCAATGGCCCCGAGTTGCCACCGGACCCCTTCGATGACTTGATTGCCTTGGATGGCGAGGGGGAGAGTGAAGGCGAGGCCGGTGACATCCCGATGATCGGCAACAAGCGGCAGGCGGCTGCAGTGGCCGTGGCCGCAAAGAAGCCCAAGCAGCCGAAGCTCACATTGCCTTCGGGGGCCACGGTGATCAGCAATGACGGGGGTGGCAATTGTCTCCCGGCGGCTGTGGCACAGGCCTTGACTTCTCATGGGGGCAAGCAGATCAGCCACCGTGGTGTTCGCCGAGCCATGGCCAGATGGATGCGGGAACAAGCTTTGCACTTGCAGCCTCTATGGGACGGCCGGGATACGAGTGATCAGCCCTGCCAGCTTTCCTTTGCGGACTACCTCTCGGCTGTGGAGGCGGTGGGCGCTTGGTGCGGCAATCTTGAAGTGTATGCTCTGAGCCGGGGTTTGCCGGCCAACCTCCTCGTCCTCGACTTTGACTCGGAGACCACGTTTAAGTTTGCAAGCCAGGCCGACTCGGACCCGTTTGTTGTGCTAAAGTTCAGCGGGAAACACTATGAGTGGATTAAGTGCTCGCCGGAGGCCCTGGTTGACATTTGGTGCCACGCTGCCGTCGGCCACACTACGGGCGGGCGCGGCGGTGGCTTCATGTGCATTGACACGGCTTCCGAAGCCTCTGTGACTGCTGAGGTGCCGGCGGCTGGGGTTCCCGATGGTGGCTTTCCTGCAATGGTGTTCGATGCTGCCTCGAGTGTCGGCTCGGCTCCCTGGCTCGGGGCGGTGGCTCCGAGGACGCTGCTCCTGGACCTCCGGTGGCTGGGGGGCACATGATCTTTGACGACCTGTCCACTGCGTGCTCCGGGCCGCCTTCGCTGGGGGGTGACGTGGCCTCGGCTCGTGCTCATCGTCCTGCGCGGTCGTGGCCGACATCTGCTGATCTTCGATCTTTGTCGGCGCCTTCTACCCGGCATGTGCTGCTCCCGCCTCGTCGCCGGCTCAGGGTCAAGACCAACCATTGGGTGTCATTGTCGGCTGTGGCAAGGGCTAGCGTTGATGGCGTGGGCCCAGTTGCGACCGAGCCATCCCCGTCCGATCCGGGGTGCACCGACCCCCCGACACCTGTGGAGGGCCGGCTGACGACGTCCAAGTACCGGGTTGGCCCGGTCGTTCGGTGGCCTTGCCCATTGTGCCCGATGGTCATCGAGACTCAGTCGCCTGACAGGTTGCAGAAGCGGCGGTATGATCACTGCCATCGCCAGCATGGAGGCCAGGGCTTGCCGGGTACCAAGCGGGTCACCTTTGATGCCTTCAGGACTCTAGGCCCCGATGAATCGGGGGATTGGCGGTGCCCGCTATGCAGCTGGGGATTGCCGGTGGGCACGCGTGGCGGCATGACCTCCAAGACGTTTGCGGCTGCCAAGGAGTTCCACCGCAAGGCCAAGCATCGACATGTCAGCAGGAAGGACTTTCTCGCGAAGATCAAGGCCAGGGGTGCTCAGAAGCCGGTGCATCGCATGCAGGCTCGTGTGCGCCTCCTCAACGCGGGCGTGGCGAAGATGCAAAAGGATGGGCAGGCGGTCGTCCCTGGCTGGACCTTGTTCCGGTGGCCTTTTGTGGCCAACAAGGCCAAGATGCGGGTGCTGAAGGTCACGCAGGCTTGGAGGTGTGTGAAGTGTGGCATGTGCACGCGGGTGGCAAAGCGTCGCCAGCTGCACGAGGGCCGTTGCCGGGATTACGACCAGTCTTATATGGTGGGAGTTCGAGAGCGGCACCGGGCATCATTCGAGGAGGCAAAGACCTTGGGCCACGGCATGCACCCCGACTTGTTGACCCAACTGTTTGTGAATGCCGACTTGGCCATTGGTGGCGACGGCCAGCTTTCATGATTTTCAGCACGATGAACGTGAATCGGATGGGGGTGACGAAGGTTGCCTCCATCTGTGACCACATGCGGGCTCATCCTTGCCAGGTTATGTGCCTCCAGGAGGTGGACATTAATACAGCGAGTGTGGCCACTTGGATGGAAGCCTGGCGAGCCCATGGTTTTTAATTATGCATTTTTGGGAGTGGGCTCTGGGGGAACACATCGTACAGCAGTTCTTTCACGAGCGCCTGGCCAGCCCATTCGACTACCGAGTGTTTCTGACCAGTCTAGGTACAGTGCAGTGGCTTTCGAGTATCAGTTCAACTGCGGTGTGAAGAAGAAGGTGGTTGTGGTGAGCGTGTACGGCTTTGCTTCGGATGGCGAGGCGGCGGCGGGCTACGCGGAGGACATCATCCTGGCGGTCCGCGGGCTTGGCATGGATTGGCTTTTGCTCGGCGACTTTAACGTGGCCGTGGACGAGGCGCCGATGGCGAGGAGGCTGGCGGCTGGATGGGCAGAGCCGTTGGACTCTGCTTTCGAGATGGACGGTCCGTTGCCCGGCACGGCGGGTGGACACCG
Source organism: Symbiodinium sp. CCMP2456 (assembly GCA_905221635.1). Lineage (NCBI taxonomy): Eukaryota > Dinophyceae > Suessiales > Symbiodiniaceae > Symbiodinium > Symbiodinium sp. CCMP2456. Next base: position 153,777 of record CAJNDV010002780.1, read on the forward strand.
GCGCTTGGACTATGGGCTGTCGGCTGGGCGATTGCGGCCGATCGCATTGAGCCATGCCCGTGGAGTGGGCAACCATACGGCGGTGAGCTACGAGTTCTCGTTCTCCGATCCGTCGGGGTGTTCCGCGCCGGCTCGTGCTCCTCTTCGCGATGCTGAAGTGTCGGAGGCTGCATGGGCGGAGCATTGGGATGCACAAAGGTTCCATGGCTTCTTGGCGGTGCAGGATGTTGACGCTGCGTGGTGCATGTTGTCCGATGCGGCGGAGGCGGCACTGGGTGGAGCAACTCGTGGTGTGGTGGCGCGGTCTGCTTCTTGGACGCCTCAGGGCGCTAAGCCGCGCAGCAAGGCCGCTAAAGGCTTTGAGTCACTGGGGCTCGTGCGGTTGCGGCGCCTTTCGCGCCGTTTGGCTCAGTTGGCGCGGCGGCCTGAGGATGACCAGCTCCGGGACATCGTCGGTCGGAACGTTTGTGCTCTTCAGGACACCTTTCCGTGGCTGCAGGATCTTCCTTTCTTCTCCATGGAGCAGCAGGCTGAGTGGGTCCAGCTTCAGGTGGAGCAAGCGGCCAACGTCGAGTTGGAGGCGGGCTTTGCTAGGTGGCGGTCGTCATTGAGCGGTTCGATGAAAAAGCAGACGGCCTGGATCAAGCGCCGGGCATCCTTGCGCACAGGGCTCACGAATCCTCGGTGGTGCGAAGCTGAGGAGTTGAGACGTACGGCATGTCATCCATCCGAGGTGATTCGCCGTGCTGAGGCCGAGTGGTGTCCCAGGTGGACGTCGGGTGTGGTTGCGGATGGCCCTGTTCGTGCACTTCTCTCTGAACTCACGCCTCTGTCTGGTGGTGCATCGGCTATGCCTGTCTTCTCCTCGACTCGGCTCATGAAGGTGGCGTCCAAAATGCGGGCCAAGGCCTGCGGTCCGGATGGGTGGGAAGCTTCGCACTTCCTCCTGTTGCCGGCGACGTTTTGGCGTGCTCTTGGGGATCTTTGGCAGTGTGTCTTCATGTGCGCCAAGGTACCGGCCAGGTGGCGTGAGGCCCGTGTCGCTCTGGTCCCAAAACAGACCGGTGGCTGCAGACCCATTTCCGTGCTCAGCGTGGCTTATCGTCTAGGCGCTGCTGTGTTGGTCAGGGACATGAGGGCGTGGGCTGATGGGTGGCTCGGGCACAGGATGCTGGGTGGCGTGCATCGTCGCTCCACCAGGGACGTGTTCCTCCGCATCGTTGAGGCCAGCGACGACCCCTCGATGGCGTTTGTGGGGCAGGATGTGTCGAAATATTTCGATGCGATACAGGCCGGGCACCTGCTTCACGTACTCAGGTTTCTGCGGGCTCCTAAGCTTTTCGTCGACTTTGTGCAGGGCGTCTTGTCTGAGCAGTGGCGTGTGTTCTCCACTGGCAGTTGGGTTGGAGCTGCGTGGCATCCGGCCACACGAGGACTCGCTCAAGGAGATCCGTTGTCACCGCTTTTGGCGGCAGCTGTGATGTCGGTGTGGACTGGCACAGTCGCTCGATCCACCTGCGAGGCCGTGACTTTTGTCGACGACAGAAGCTTTTGGGGTCGCTCCTTGGACTCCTTGTCCCAGGCAAAGATGCTCAGTGACGGGGTGGACATGGCCTTCCAGTTCAGTTGTGACACCACGAAGTGCCAGGTGGCGTCGGCGTGCGGGGCCACGGGCCCTCAAGCTGCTGCACTCTTCGGCTACAAGCACAGTTCGGAGTTTGAAACGTTGGGTGTTCGGTTTTACCTTCGGCCCGGATGCACCCCTATGTTGGCCCGGTACTCCTTTGAGGTCGCCGATGTAAGGCTGCAGTGCATCAACGTTGTTGCCAATAATCTCCCCATGCAGGCCTCATTTATCCGCTCGTTGGTGCTGCCTTTGATGTCTTGGGCGGGCGCCATGGCTAGCCTCGAGAAGGAGCAGTTGCTGCAGCTGCGCCGGGCGGTGGTGGCGTCCGCGAATCACAAAAACGCTTGTGACACCCCGGCGCTGCTACTGTGGGAGGTGCTCGGCTGGGACTGCGACCCGGTCTTTGCTCGCAAATGGTCGGCGCTGCGCGCGGCCATAGCCACGGCATGCCGGCCGCCGTGTTGGTTGGAGGATGCGTCCATCCAGTTTGCGGCGAGGCGCTGGCCGACGTTGTTGCCGGTGGCCACGGCCGTGCTTGGCGAGTTGGGATGGTGGACTTCGGCGACGGGTGACACCATCAGTCGGCGGGACGATTGCGGGCGACTTCGGACCTTCCACCTCGGCTACGACAGTGAGCTCATCCTCAAGCAGTGGTTGGTGGACTGGCATCGCCGTGCTTCGTTGCAGGAGACCGCCCGGGTGAAGCGGCGTCTACATCGCACCGCTCCTGATGGTGATCTTGCTCAAGGTGCTCTTCTCCCTGGTGTTCCCGCTAACGCCCTGTGTGTGATGGCCGGCCATCGGAAGCTTTTCCCTCCGCACGGTGAACGGCATCTTCGCAACTCCTCGCTAGCTACGGGTTGCACGGTCTGGGCCAAAGCAAAGAAGAAGGGAGTCTCTGCCGCCTCGATTGCTGAGTGCATTTGCGGTCAGCGCATGCCGAGCCGTCCGCACCTCTTGTGGCAGTGCAGTGGCACGGCGCATTTACGCCCAAGATGCGCTGCGCCGGTCAATCGGGCCGAAGAACGGCTGCTGTGTAAGATTGTCCCTGAGCTTCCGCCGGCACCCTGTGTCATCGGGGAGGATGAGGTGGTGGAGGAGCTGGCGGCTGTCCTCGACAAGCTGCTGCGCGCTCAGCCCGTCGTCTACGTTGGCACGGATGGCAGCTGCATCAATGACATTGCGGCTTGGTCAGTGGCGGTGCAGGACGGTCCGGTCTTTTGTTCGGGCGTCGTCGGCGAGGACCAGTCGGCCTACAGGGGGGAGGTGGAAGCCATCAGAAGGCTCCTCATGGCGGTGCAGCTGGTGCAGGCCACGGGGCGCTTGGTGATCATCTCGGACTGCCAGTCGGCGATTCGGGCCGTCGATGGGTGCGGATGCTGCCGCTTGCTGGTCGAGGACATAGCAAAGAGATGGCAGGATGTCAAGGCATCAGGGGTTGAGGCGACGATCCACTGGGTCCCCAGCCATGGAAAGCCTGCTCCGGCTTCCCTGGAGGTGAAGTCCCAGCTCGTGTGCTCAACGGTCGAGCGGATGAGGCGGCAAGATCGTGTGCAACCAGACGGGCCTCGGGCAGCGCTCGCGAGGCATGCGCGGCGGCTCGGGCTTCCGCAGCGACATGGGAGGAGGAGGCGATCAACGGCCTGGCCAAGATCGCCGCGTTCTACGACAACTGGTAGAGCGGGCTGCGAGGCCTCTAGGGCGTGGCACCCTGTGGCCGATGACTGAAAAGCATGAAAAGTAGTAGTAGTAGTAGTAGTAGTAGTAGTAGTAGTAGTAGCGGTGGTGGTAGTAGTATTAGTAGTGGCAGTCAGCATGCATCACACTCGTTTACTGTACATTTCATAAATGCTTCGTTTGCTTCACAGTCTTCAGAAACAGCTAAAACGGTTGATCCAGTCTTCTGAAACAGCCAAAACGGTGGATCCTTGAGGGGGGGGTAGCATATATATATATATATATTATACAATATCTCTCTCTCTCTCTATGCATATACAACATACACACACATACATATACATATACATATATATATATATACACGTATGTATGTGTGTGTATACACGCGCACACACAGAGACATATACTATATGAATATATGATGTAATTCTCAGAGGTGCTGCTGCATCATCCGTGGTGGCGGGCACTGAAGAGGCCTCGGTGCAGTTCTGCAGGGCAGTCCAGTCTTCCTGCTTGAGCCCGTTTGGTTTTGGCACGACTGGTACTGCCCATTGACATCCATTGACAGATTCAGGCGTTGTTAGCACTCGTGGGAAGGTCTCCTTTGCACTGCGCGGTGCGGGTCGTCCTTCCGAGCCTCATTCTCAGGTCTTCAGAGAGAAGACTGCTGGTGTCCGTTTGATGTATCATGGGTTCGGGCTTGGATTGAGGTGGCTGCTGTGCATCGCCACTTAGGTTCGAGGTTTCCGGCACAGATGGCCCAGATGGCCCTGGCGTGAGCACCAAGGCAACACAGAGAAGCCGTGTGCTGTCGATTTGGAAGAAACGCGCAAGGCACAGGCCTTCGCGCTTCCATTCATGTCAGGATCCAGGTCCTCGGCAGCTTCTCCTGGAAGTACACTTCTGCGAATCGACTCTCAATTTCCTGGATCCCGACATCATCCACCCGATCTGGACAGAAGCTTGCTTGCAGGCTTGCAGCAGTTTCAAACCGGAGAGGCAACAACAGTGAGATCTTCATGAACACCTGCAGAATTTCATTTGCTTGTCTCCGACTGTCCTGAGGAACCTTCGTGGACACAAGAAGGCAGTTCAGAGATTCAGAAATGGAAGTGCAAGGATTCTGCGGCATGCATGGGTATCATGCGTGTACGTTTCCTCGCATAATGTCGCGCAACGAAGCTGCCCGCACTTCCGATATAGGCACGAGTCAGCACCCGGGCAAATAACAATGAACAGCGGTTAAAAATGCATTGTGTACATGTGTCTGTCAACCTTTCTGTCTGTTTGTTTATCCATCCATCCATCCATCCATCCATCCATCCATCCCCGCAGCCATCGTTTGTGTTTTCGTTCGTTCTTTCTCTCTCTCTCTCTATATATATATGCTTATACAGATTATATATAAATATAATATATATATATATATGAGTATAAATGAAGGTAGATATACAGTGCATCTATGTGTGTGTAGAATCGTATGCATACATACCTATATACATACATAGAGAGATGGACATGTGTATATGCATATGCATATGTATATGTATGCGTCTTGTGCGTGTGTATATCGGCAAGTGTATGTATACATGTATGTATGCATGTATGTATGTATGTATGTATGTATGTATGTATGTATGTATTTGTATGCATGTGTCTGTGTATGTGCATGTGTATGTGTATGTGACTGCGTACATACATACATACATACATACATACATACATGTATGCATATATACATATATATTCATTCGTTCATTGGTACATGCATACATACATAAATACATACATACATACATACATACGTACATACCTCTGTACATACATAGATACATACATACATTGATATAAATGTTTGTGCTCTATGTGGTAACATGTGAAGACACGTTTGTGTCTGCAGGCATGCTTTCACATGTACCCACATGAACGTTGACGGGACACCTGGCATGTCGTTGTCCATCAGAGACAGCCGTTGGTTAGCCCATGTCTCATTATCACTGCGACCATCGAAATCCCGATCATTCCCATCCGCCGTTACCATCGTTGCCATGACTGCCATCTGACCATCACCAGCCGATATTATTAGCATCGTGGCATCTCTCAGTTGGGCCCGTCTAAGGGGCCCTCAGTTGAAGGGAGTTTGACCAGTATCTCAGGAGCAGCATCTGTGTCTGAAATTCGTCTCAGGGCCACGAATGCTTTGAGCCATGTATATGGCCTTCGAAAGCACCTCACGACCGTTTGAAACACCAGCTTTGTCAGGTGTAGACCCCGAGAGTGGGGGAAGTACATGCTTAAGATAAGGACTGCAGACTACGATTTGTTCTGATGTAGACTGCGGCTGAAGGTGGAGTTATTTTCTTGGCTGTGTACGTTGGCATCACCGCGGTGGCGGCCTTGTCCGTGAAAGGCTGAAGGTCATTGGTGAAGCCTGCTTGGAAGATCTGCACGACGCTGCTACTGCTATCGGTGCTGCTGCGGACGCTGCTCCTTCTACCCTCCTACCGGTGTTATGTCATCAGACCATCCAGTTCATTCAAACAGGCAGTTATGTGTATACGCATATGGAATGCTCAGGTCCTAATTCTCTTGGCCTGGGTGCTCGACTGCCGCAGATCTCCGGCACCTTGGCCGAAACTTCCGGCTGCCAGCATCACGGAGTCGCGAAGCATTCGTGAGTGATACAAGTAGGACATCATTCTTGTTTTTTGTCGTACCAGGTGTTGGAGCAGATACGTGATGCACGGAAAGAAGCCAACTCGGACTCCTGCCTGGTTTTGTCGGATTTCACCTCGACCATGGAAATGGGAAAGTAGGAGGTTTGCCAGTACGTTGCCTTGTCAGCGAAATAAGGTGCACCATGGCGAGGGAGGGGCCTTGAAAAGGAGCAACTTGCATGAAGATTGCTTGCCGTTCGGCGTCAAGCCGCAAGCGCAGACTACTACCCTTCTTTCCAGCATCATCTGCATTATTATCGGCCCCTTTTCTCTTGTCTGGGAACAGTGATGATGGTGATGCGGTCGTCATCACCATCGTCATCATCATCATCATCACCCATGCTTGGCACAATGCCACACCATCCCATCTCAGAGACCCCGACCCCGTCGCGTCGCCGAGGCTTGATGGAGCGCTACGGCACCAAGGCAGATCTGGTTTCCGAGGTGCTGGAGCAAATCACCGACAAGCAGGAAGAGGAGAAGATCAACAAAAGGAAAGCACAACTGCGGCTGCTGCTGAAGCCCGATGCAGACGAAGCCAGGACATGGGTCAAAATTACAACACTGCACCTTCAGTCTCGCTCTGTAGTGCATCTACATGCGCTTTCCCAGCACAGCGAATTCAGATTCATCACTCGTCAGGAAAAAGGCGTGCCTGGGCAAGAAGTGCATGCGCACAGGTTGTCCGCTAGCAGTGGACCACCCTACACAAGTCACATGCCTTCACTCAGGATCGCTGAGGTTCTCGCCCGCTTTTGCGCCCGTTTCAGCCTGAAGTTTTATTTCGCAGGGCTAGAACCTGATCCTCGGCGGCACAGAGGAGGTCAAGGTGTCCAGGAGAACCTGGGCCTGTTGCTCTGCCGCCATGGGAGCCCAGGCAGCCTTCCGGTACATTCGATCGGAGGAGTTGCAGTCAGAGGGCCAGGCTGCAGCCGCCTTAAGCATCAGGCAGAAAGCAGTGTCTGTGATGCATGACAGTTTTCATAACATCTCTGATCTTCGATTCCAGGCAGTGCAGGAGTTCCTACTCCTGCCACAATGGCAGCAGGCTCGGATTTCAATTGTGATGTCGATCCGGCTTGCCGTGGGGTTCATGCCGAACTATGCCCTTCCCCGAACAGCAGCTTGGCTGACTCGTTTTAAAGGGGCTTTCGGGAGACACCCCCAGAGTTCTATAGCTCCAGACGTCGTGCCAAGGCGCGGGTCGCAGCCACCCTCGTGCAGGGCCTGGCGGCAGCTGCAACTGCTTGCCTGATCTCCTCTTACATGGGATGGAAGGTCGGCAGCGGCCCAAGCACAGATGTAAGCCATCTATTCCTAGAGCTTTGGGACCTTGGTGCCGATTTCATGGCACATGCTGGCCCCAGCCTTCCAGCCGAGGTCGATCTGGAAAGTGCCGGTCCCGGCTTCGCATCTGCGTAAGCATTGCCGCTGCAGCGGAGCAGCACGTGCGTTGTTCAGTCTCAGGTGCCATCCAGCTGATCCTTTGCAGAGGTGGGTTGATGCATTTTCTACATGCCAGCGCTTGTGACGCGTGAGCGGGTTCCTAGAAAGTCTTGTGACCGTGCCAAGGTATTTGCGAGAAAGCTGCCTCGCGTTGGTATGCGTGATCATCCAGGAGTTGCCTTACTCGGCAGCTCGCCGCAAACAGTCCTCGCCGTTTGTGCACGAACCCCTGCGACAGCACCCCGAGCACGAGGCCATTTTGTGGATTCGCCGAGAGCGGTTTCTTCACCCTGGCTGGAACAAGGCAGCTTTGGCCTGTTGCTCCTGGTTCAAAAGGAGATGCTTGGCTCATCCCTGCAAGATGCAGTGTAGGCAGGACAGAACTGGCTTATCCATGTTTACAACTGGCCAGTGCACGCTTGTGATCCCTCCTTCCACAGTTCAAAGTCCTCCTGTCAGCGCCGAGGAGTCTTCTGGTTTTTCATGCAGCTCTGGTTCCTTCTGAGCGTGTCGCTGATCTGCAGTGCATGTCAAGATTGAAGAAGTCAGGGATTTCTAGTTGCTTGGATAGGTGGGTAGCAAACAATTGGCAGTGTGGGAATCATGCCCCCCACCCACCCACCTGTCCAAGACCCAGACACAAGATACAAAGGTTCTTCATAATCCAGTTTCTGGCGACATCCAGTGCAGAAGATGGTGATCACTGGATGTTCGTGGCCTGTCCAACTTCCGACATGCGGTTGGATTGCTTGCCCTATGACTTGTCAAGGGTTTGGGCTGCAGCTTCAGCAAGCAATCAGGGAAACAGCTCGCATCTGGGATCTTCCTGCAATGATGAGGTGGTGTTCATCATTCTCATCATTGGCAATGTCCTGAAGCCACTTGTTCAAAGCTGCTGCATCATGGCCGTCTACATCATGGCGAATCAGCTGGGCATGGCCCTTGTTTCAGACGAGGCTTTGTGCAAGTAGTTTTGAGAAGACCATGATGCCAGCAGCTTTGCTCTCTGAGTGTGAGTCGAAGCCTCGATTAGCGCCCTGGATCAGATTCACAACTGTCTGCGCGCTACTCATGCCAATGAACTGACTAACGAGGACGGATTTGCCAGCGCCAGTGTGCCATGAACGGCCACATAGAGCGATTTGCGGCATTGTCTTGTCAGCAGCACAGCATCAGGACTTGGAGGAGTTGGACCGGAAGTTCCTTGGGCAGCTGTTGACTTTCCAAGGCGCACATGTATGCCCGTGATGAAGCGCCCACCGCTTACTCCTTCACCCTTTGGCTGGCAAGGTGACGCCGAGGAGGAGATAGGCAAGAAAAAGAAGAAGAAAAAACGCAACGGAGCTCAGGTGGCTTGCCCAACGTTAGGCGCTGATTGTGACGCGTACTGCTGGGCATGAAAGTGCACAAGCGAGAAATTGCTCGGGGGGCTTGCGGCTTGGAGTGGTTTTCTCTTCCGACTTGCAAGCCGAGGAAACAAACAACTTGGCTGATCAAGCTGCAGCTGAAGGTGCGATCCGGACCAGAGCATTGTTGCTCCTCCACGAACCCATAGTAGGAACTGAGAGCAGACATGTGCTTCAGTCAGGAAACAAACTGGATCCCGCCCAGCAGGACGGCTTGCCAGCGGTGATCCATGCTCGACACTGTAGCACGAAGCCAGGAGAACGCCAGCGAGGCCGAGGCAAAGCCTTCGATGTTAGATGAGATCATCCAGGCTGACATCGAGGCACATCTGCTGCATGCCCTCTTCCCTGCACGAAAAAACCTACGGCTTCCCTTTAGAGGCTGCAGAGAAAGCAGAGAACGAGCAGCCTCAGCCTCGTCCGGGCACTCGAAAGGGTTCGGGCGGCCACGGGCGCCGGTCACTTAACGGGCGAGGCCCAGGCCAAGCAGGCCAAGGTGTCCCCAGACTGCACCCAGTGAGGGGCTAGAACTCTCTCTTTCTCTCTCTTTCTCTCTTGGAGGTCCTTGTTGACTGGTGAGAACTTGATGCTTGATTGCAGCGAGGTTGAGGTGGATGAACTTGACATGGATGACGAGGACTCCCGACTAAGACAGAAAGGGCCGGCTCCCAATCCCGCCATGGCTTATGTTCGAACTGCTGCAACATCTAATCTGCTGCCGCAGGATAATGAGCAGGCTAGAGAGGACTTTGAAGAATTTGTGCCCTGGACCCCTCTCCAATCAGAAGGGAGACCCTTGGCAAAGATCTGGATCGGGTTGTGCCCAGGGAGCTGTGGAGAGGAGGCAGCACAACCCCTCTTGCAGACTGCACTTCGGTGAGCATTGTCACGCAGCCGAGGTCAAGGTGATAAAGATGCCACGGAAATCTACCTTTCGCCGGCCCGGGAAAATAGAGCCGCAGCCGGAGAGAGCAATGAGATACAGGATCAGCCTTTGAGCTCGCGTTCGGAAAGAAGAGTGAGGCTTCCAGACGATGCCTTTTCCCAGGTATAGCTGCGTATAGCTCTTGTTAGTTGTAATTCGGCCTGCCCGGAGGTCCTTCGAGGCTTCATGGTCAGAGTTGACATTCCAGTGCTGCCATGATGCAAACCGGAAAGTTCCAAGACCGGGCAGCTAGACATGACTATGGCCGTTTCCTACTAGCACAGTTGTGTCAGGCCCAAAGGGCACCAAAAGGTGTGGGAATTGACACAATCTTCGACATTTAATTCGAGCAAGACTCAGAACTCGAAGTTTGGCACGGCTCAGCCGGGGCGAGCGATCTGCTAAGCAATCGCAGCGCACGCACAAGGGTCGCACAAGGCCTAGAAGAGGGTTGAATGCCAAAGCAAGGGGAAAATATGGCTGCTTGCATTTTCTCCATGACAAGAAGTCAATGGGACTCTTTCGTAACTCTGGTACTCGCAGGATTCCAAAGGAGCAGAAGCGCATGTCGCAGAGCAGGCAGGATGCAGCAAGCATTCGCATATTGATACGTGTGCCCTGGCATTCGACAGCTGCAGGTCCACAAGTATGCCTACAACGCAGAACGCCTCCGCCTCGGTGGCGCATGGCAACAGCCGTGGATCCTTCTTGGGGACCGTCGGAGCGCAGCCACAAGGCCGCTACAGGCGTGGCTTGAAGTGGATAGAGATGGCCAGCGCCTGAGATCCGCAACGCGGGGTCGGGTCCCATCGATCTCTTCTCCTGCAAGGATAAGAAGGACGATCGCAAGTTGCAGCTGGAGCAGGCAACACTTAGGCCAGCTTTCCGCTTTCCGTTGAGACCAGGGCAAAGCTTGCTTCGTCTCAATTTCTAAGCCTACGCTATGCTTACTATGCTGCATGTTCCAGTCCCAGGCCATGTTGACGGTTCCTCTGTCAATTGCCAGGATGCGGCTGGCAAAGGCCATGTCGCTGGCTCATATGCGATTCGGCGAGAATCCAGAGCCTGCGAGCGACGCCGAGAAGGCATCGTTTCAGCCGGCAAAGGCTGCAAGCGTACTACATACAGACTTTCGCCATTGCAGCCACGGCCTTTGTCCGGGAGGCGGCATTGAAGGAAGCGCGCGAGCTTCTAGCAGAGGTGCTGACAGTCAGCGAGGCGCCGCCGAAGCCTTGAACAAATGCTGACTGGAATCCTGCTCACTGAGTCAGTGACCAAAGTTTGTTTGATCTGTATCACATGGCGTATTCGCAGGCCCTCAACAACGATTCCGTCAAATACGAATGCATGAAGATGAACCTGCAGGCCTGCGAGCCTCTGCTATCCGTGCAGGGCACCTGCCAAAGCCATGAGCACAGGTATGCATCCAGGATGAGGATGTGTCAGAAGCCAGGAAGGTACTTTCCCGACTGCAGGATGGGTCGTAAGCTGACAAACTGCTCACTTTTGGAACCTGCCGGGAGCTCCAGAGACTTCCAGGAAGAGAAGCCTGACGATGAGGACCTCAAGAGCGACAATGCCAGGATGGGAACACAACTTCTCTCGGAAGGTATCGAGAGCGGCGGACCAGAGTTGTTTTGGTAATAGTCGTTGTCGTTTGCCTTCGCCAGTTTGCATGTTGGACTTCCATGTGCCGATGCACAAAACTTTACCGCAGGCATTTTATGGTCTACTGCAGGTTTGGTGCCTGTAGCGCTCGCATCCGAAACCGAAACCGCAATGGCAGAGATCCGCAAGGCTGCGCGGTATGACTTCACTTGAGTTTTGCATGAACATGTTCTTCTTCGCTCTGCTGCTTTTCCAGACGGTGTTTGTTGGTGCATGGCGCTAGTCCTAGATAGCGCCAGCAAGCTGACACAGGTGTTGACCGGACAGTCTATGTGCACGACAGACGGGGGCAGCTTGCCTGCCTGGCCCGTCCGGAGCTTCGATTCAGAGACGGTCAGAGCTCTGCGACGAAGGCACCAGCTTCCTGGATGTTCAGAGCTCTGGAGACGAAGCCTCCGGACTGTCGCCTCAACTCGGACCACGAGCCGCCGATGTCCAAACGCCTGCTCAAGGCGCGGCCGGCTCTCGGATCCGCCCGCATAGACAGCGGCTATCTGCCTTGGCTGTTCTCGTGTCTTTGCGAGATGCTGCATCAGCTCCTTCAGCTGATTCCCAAACCTGCGGGGAGTAACCTCACGTAACCTCCTTGGAGTGTGCGAGACCAGGCGGCTACGGCGACACCAGAAGCAAGAACAAGATGCACGTTGCAAGGCAAAGCAGGGATCATTCAAGGATCTAATGCTTTGCATGCACGAGGTTGCCCACGGTTGGGGCAGATCCAGGTGCACAGACTAGAGTTGCTTGCCAAGAAAGCTTGCATAGTGTAGGAAGATGTCACAGTCCTGTGCCAGCACTGCTGCGTGCAGGTATCGGTCGGAGTCTGGGAGTTAAGATGGTCTTTGTGACTTCGGTGAGCTCGAGATTAGAGCTTTCCTCACTGTGATATGCAGTCAAAATCGCAGGCAGCATGTGGACACCGAGTTCAAGCATCCGGAGTTCATCGGCCGGTTCAATTTCAGGTGAGGCAAGCCGTTTAGATCCAAGGAACAAGAAGGCGGCCGAATTCGATAGCGGGAGATGCAGTAACTGTGGGCAGAGAGCCAACTGGGTACGGATTGGACAGAGAAAGGAGGGGGCATGGGCGCAGCCGAGGACTGCAACACCATGTGCAATCTCTTTGCCTCCAGGATTGGCGTCGAGTGTAGCCCTGAGTGCATCGGTCTCTGAGATCTTCGCTGAAGTGGAGACCTAATTTTCGGACAAGGTGATGACGAGCAACCGCTTTGCTTTGGCGAAGCTTTTCCATATCCGGGCGTGCCCCAAACGTTGCGAAACACAACAATTTTCGGGTCTATTGGCTCTGAGCTCCACGGAACGGGCGCCCTGGCCGATAAATACAAAGAGCGAGGCTGTTTTGGCATGAGGATCGTTTTTCAGTCCGCTTTGCAACTTGCAAGGGCCTCCATGCAGAGAAGCTTGTTTTACCTCAGGTGTTTAGGTCCCTCCGTGACCCTTGTAAGTGCGATTGACGAAGACAATCCTTGCTAAATGAATGGCATCTTCAGGCTTCGGTTCTTGCTTCTGCCGAGCGGTCTGTCCACGGCCCTGTGCTGCAGGGGAGTGCAAACCATGCGCGTGGTTCTGGCACAACAAGGGCTGTTCGAAGGGTTGCTTGGCTCGTTGACATAGAAGTGCCGGGACAGGACCTAATTGAGACAGTGGTTTGTGACTGCGTTTGAGTTCAAGGCTCAGAGTGCACCTTCTGCCACAACTGTCCACCAGGAGTCTTGGCACAATGGCCGTAAGGATGAGCCCCTAATGAGCCTCTTTTCGGAGCACTGGCCGACGACCTCAGGTGAATTGAAAGCCCGTCGCAAGCTGAAGGTTATGAGGCTCCGACAGCAGGACGTGTCCCGAATACTGACCATTCTCTTCACAGGGCCACAGATAGTCGTGTGGCCTCGTTCAGGAGTATGAGGAGTCAGCACAGGAGAGACTTCAGCAAATGTCGCAGGCTCCACGGGCGCGAAGATTAACTTGCGGTCTTTTGCATCAGCCTCTACGAATTACCGATGCCTTGTGCGCCTCAAGGACACCTTCCTTCCGGGAGCTTTGGATTTGGGCACGAGCCTCAGCGGTCATGCAGTGGCGTCATGCGGTTTTCTGCTATGACTACGAGGTGATATGGGAGCGATGCCTTGGACAAACACGCCCGACATGCAAGCTGCGACTGCAAAGTTGGAAGCTTCACAGTCGCAGCAGCTGAGTAGGGGAATCATTTTGGCTATGAAGGAGGGCCGTTGTGTGCAGGCCGCGAACGCTGTCATACGATGACTAGACTCCCATGCGAGAGCGTCCCACGGCATCCGAATCCTCAAGATATCTAGTGTCCTTCGCGGGCCTGGCCAAAAGCTGTCCTGTGCATCCCAACCGGACACTGCCACTTTGTCGATGCATCGTTGCCCGATACGAACCCGAGACGAGACATGTGCGAGTGTCTAGTAATTTGCCTCACCTTGGCCTGGCTTCGATCTTACAAGTGACTGGTGAGAAAGCACAGCAGCACTTTGCATCCTTCGCGAGCTCAGGCTGACTTGCAAGCGATGGACGGGTCTCCTGTGAAGGCACCTTCGCTCAGTTGTGACGCCTGCGTTGCGGCATTGCTTTGCGCACCGCAGTGCCTCCCGCCCAGGTGAGTTACACGGAGTCTTGGCCATCCGTCGGCTCTCAGCAGCATGGGTCAGGAGAGTGCAGGTCCTCCGGCGCGACAATGTGACGTGGGTTTTCCAGTCGTTTGAGAGTCTGTTCCCGGCATGGCATACCAGCTAACATAGCATTTCCTAGCTGGCTGCCGCTGTGAACGAGGCCTTGTGCTTGGTTCTGGAAGAAGGGCTGCCTCAATGGACGGGAATGCCTTCACTGCCACCTGTGCCCAGAGGGAGAACTCCGACGCAAGAAGAAGGACTGCCATGTACGCATGTACGGAGACACAAACACTGATTCACTCACAGACACACAGAGAACTTGAGAGAGAGAGAGGCAGACACGTATGCTCACGAACTCTCTCCCCTCTGCGGGTGTTGGGTGGAGCCACCCACGTTGGCACGTTCGAGGTGCCGTTGTCCTCGTCATCCTCATCATTAGCATGTGACGATTGGCATGTTTCATACGGTCTTGCAAGGCCGCGGTCCAACAACAAACAACTGTCACAAGCTTTCCGGCTCCAAACCCGTCCACCCTGTACTGTCGGCGCAGAAACGACACCTTTCCGCGCGTGCCATGGGGAGGGACGGGGGGGCCAGGAACGCCAGATGCCTGACGACAAATGACAGTTCTGGGGATTCTAGGGACGCACACATATCAGTACGCAAGAATGTATGTATGTATATACGTATGTATGTATGCGTCATACGTATGTACGCATGTGTCATACATATGTACGCATGTATCTACGTTCGCACGTACGCATGTATGTCTGTCTGTCGACAAGCATGCATGCATTGCATGCGCATACTTTCTGCCCCCATCTAAACGTCAACATCAGTAAACATCTCTGCAACCTGCCACCGCGCCTTCCACATCACATGCTGCGTCGGTATGTGAGCTCCTGGCATCTCCTGGCCACAGGACGCAGGAAAGTTTCGCTCTGCGCCCAAGGATGTCAGGCCGGCCAGGGCTCAAGCTAAACCATCTAGTAATGGTGACAGTTAATGCTAGTGCTGTCCGAATTTCCAGGAACGTCACGGATGCCTTGACGCAGCAGCAGTACATCATCGAGCAACAGCCCTGTGGCTGCTATGGCTTTGTCTGCTGTGTGAAGAATTGGCACCGGAAACTCCGGCGTACACAGGGGCCTACTGCATGAATGATTAGAGGCAACAGCGGCTGGTGGATCTGCAGCTACAGCTTCGGTTTCAGCAGCAGTTGATGGTTGCCGCGGGCCTAGCTTGGAGTGAGATCGCCGGCTCGTCTGGGAGAGGCTGGCCTTGCACCAAGTGTGACCGATCTGCTGGAGCTTGAGGCGACAGCATCCATAACATCCTCGCCACTCGGCATACTGACCTCTGGCGGTTACGTAACCAGCAACATGTTCCGGTTTCCTCGGTTTAGTGCACTTCTCAGTTTACTTGTTGGATGGTGAACAGCGGGCCGTTGCGCGACCAAGCAGCATTGATGATGGTAGAAGTCGCCTGTCAACATGGTGTTCTTCACCGTTCCACGCCTGTCCTGGCCTATTCTGCCGTGGCAGTAGCGCGACAGCAGACGTACTTGCTTGCTGTCTGCTTAGCGACCGCAGGCTCGTGATGGAGGCTTAGATGGTCTCGCTCGGCACCGGCTAGCTGCCTGCTTGCACTGGCACAATCACTTAATGCACTGTGGCGCCCAAACATGATAGCTCTCGTTAACAGTCGGAGCCAGCTTGATGTCTCGCAGTTTAGCACAGTTGAGGACACTCCTGGGCCTTTGTGTCCACTTCTCCGGAGCTGCAAAACAAAAATTCCGGGGTGCAGCTGATTCCAGTGTGCTGGAGTAGAAATGCGTTTTTCAGAAGATGCAGTTATCAGATAAAGTAGGAACGGTTCGATCGGCTGCATCCCTTGAACTTCGACTGAGCTTCGCCAACCGTGCCTTGTGCCGCGACCTCAGCTGCTGGTAGAAGCTTCCGGCCAAGGGTGAGCCAATGCCATCTTGTTCCAGGCACCGCGGCGGGAGCAACAATGATTTAAAGTGGGTCAAAGCCAAAGCGCACACTTCATGCAGCACAAGCTGCATTGAGCGCCACGGAAGCAACCAGAAACTCGAGAGCTGATTTCTTTGATCAACTCAGTGTTTTCGGCTCAGGTGCCGGATCAGAGTGTCCGGCCTTTGGAGCCGCTGGCAACTTGGCCGAAGTGTCATCCATCCCCTCCATTCTCCGCTCAAAATGCCGTTCCATGGCAGGCAGAAAGATTCCAGCGGCTGAAACCTTAAAGATACCAGTGTCCGAAGCCTATGAGTTCCCCTCGGCACCGGGTCAAGCGGCGGAATGCCTCTAAGATTCTAAGATACTTACGCGGTTTGCAAAATAAAAGGGAACAGAAATCTGGGAAGACATTCGGCCAGAAAACCCCGTGCCAAGAGTTTTCGATGCGGAAGATATCTGGACTCAAGCTGGTGCAGGAGGCCCTCAGCAAGCGATGTAGGACATAGCACAGAAGAATTGGGTCTGCAGCAGCTGGAATTCGGCTTGCTCGTTTGAACTCTGGCCAACATGGATGCATCCAGACTTTCATGTAAGATCGGTTTCATTGCTTTGGCCGGAGCATCTCAGTTTCTCATGGCTGCTGGCAGTGATTGCAGGTCATACCCGTACCTGCTACAACTGCTGGAAATGTTGAGATTGCTTGCCGCACACCAACACTGTGCGTGTGTTCAAGAATTCAGAACACATATCCCACTTGTGGTGAGCACACATGCCTGCCCCGAAAACGGAGTTGACCATGAGCCGCATGCAGTGTTGGCACACCAGCATGTTTGCCAGACGAAGTTGTGCAGCCTTAGCCTAGGAGCCTAGGAAAGCACAAGCACTCTCGAGGCACACTGGAAGGACCTGAAATAGGAGCATTATGTCATATTATGTCAGCACATCTCCGGCTAAGCCAGACTCCACCCGGAGCTTAATTTTGCAGGAGCTTCCGTTTTTGGGGCAAAGGCTGAGCTCAGGCGGTGGAGGTGTCAAAGTAGATGCGATTACAAAGTCGATTGTTACAGCAGCGCGCTGGTCCAGATCTGTTCTGGTTGCAGGGCTGAGCCTCTCGAGTAGAAGCTTGTCGCCGCACGACCACTCGCTCTTCAAATCCTGTCCTGTTGGGCAGAGACTCTGTGCTGCTATGCTGTTGTTGCCGTTCTTGTCGGGGCGAGCTTTTACTCAGATAGGCCCAGGTCCCATTCGCCAAAGTTATGCGCACTGGTGTAGCAGTAGAATGAGGTGTAACCACACAGTTGCAGACATCAGTGGAAAAGCTGCAGCACACCTGCAATTCGAAGACCCCGAACAGCGCGTTTCCTGTATCCGTGTCCCGGGTCTGATGTGTTTTGCCCCTCGAGGATCAATCGACTTGAGAACGACCTCTCCCTCAAGCAGGGCGCAGGGACGGTAGAGGTGCCGAGTGCAGATATTCGCGCTTGGCTCTATAGGGGAGTTTCAAGTTGACGCAAGCTAGACGCTGTTGCAGAACTGCACCTTGCGCAAATCTTGTGGTTTGCCGCGGCCGAAAGAGAGGAGCTGCAGAAGGACTTGCAGCAAGCCGTGACTGCAGGCGTTGGCCTATCAGTATTGCAGAGATGTCCGTGGGAAGATCTCTGCTTCCTGTAGGTGACAAGCCTAAAGTCGGCGAGATCCTGGAGGCACTACTAGGAATGTTCAAGGACCAGCAAATGCCTTTAATCCGTAGATGCCTGAACTTGACTGCCTCATGCTTCTCTGCTGCAGAACCTCAAGACATCCTGAATCTGGGCAAGAGCACGTTTGGTAACCCCCTGCAGGAGAGCAAGGTGACCTACGATGCTGTCAAGACCTGCAAAGTTGGAAAAGACGTGATGCGCTGAGTTGGGCAACCCACGCTATGCCGAGAACTCCGTAGAAGTGTCAACATGGTGGGACGGCGCGGGGCGGCAGGTGGGCAATGCAATGAAGATGGGAGATCCTGACATTGCCGCCCTTGGCCGAAAGGCCGCCTTGAGACGAGAACGCTGCGCCAGTATCAATTATGTTCGCAGGCTGTCGGCGAGATCCAGGCAGCGGCATGGCTTTGCCGAGAAACCCACGTCTCCTTTAGTCACATATGCACTATGTGTGCACATCGCCAAACGTCGATGTGCACCATGCTCGGAGAAGGAGGGAACGATAGAACATGTTATAACGTTGAGGCCAGTTGTAGATACTTCCTGTCACTAAACACATAACCCACCCAGCATTTGAATTTTCTTCATGCTCGCCTGTATTTTATCATGTGTACAGAGTAATTAATACATGTTGTGTGACGAAGCCCCCCTTGACCGGAACAGGTCAGTTGCAGGTTCAGCTTGAGGAAGCAGCCACATCTCCACTGCGAAAGTCGGAAAACGTTGGGCAGACAAATTCAACTGTCTCAGCTTTTGTATTGTGTTTGTGTAGGTATGTATTGCATGCATGCACGCATGCATGCATGGGAAGGTTGATGTGTGTGTATGCATAATATATATATATATGTATATGTATGTATGTCTCTGTGTGTGTGCGCGCTTTGCTGATGCAGCCTTGTCCGAGTGTGCATATTCATGCCAGGCTCTTGCGCAAAGGGCAGCTTTGGGGATCTGAGTTGTGAGCTGATCAGTTGCCAACTGGATCCAGGTCACGTGCAGAATTCGTGCGCACAGCCTGTGCAAGACGACAGCATGGCAAAGACATGTCAAACGAAGCCCGTGCTCAGCTTCTCGGAGTTTCTGCATCGCATGCTGTCACTCCAGTGCTTGGCAGAGTTTCACCCCTCGCACACTCCTAGCGAAACCAAGCCAACCAAAGAGAAGTACCTGCGAAGCGAGCGTGGGAGGGGCCGTAGAGCATCGTTTTGGCTGTTGGACAGCATGCCACACCGTTACATGACGGTGCTTGTCATGCCGCAAGTAGGCTATGCATCGAGACGGCTCTTTCCCACTGTGACACTGAAGTTTCCACAGACTCGGAGAAGGCGCCAGCTCTCTCTGCAAGGCCTCTTCTGGCATCAAAAACCTGTACCCGCGCCTGGCCTTGCTCGCCGCGCCTGAAAAGCCAGATGCCCTGCTCTCTCGTGGCCTCTGTCACTGTCGCCGCTCGGAGAGTTTTTCAGGGAGCCTGGCATATCCGCTCTCCGCACCTCGAACTTCGGAGCTCACGCCTTTCTCAGCTGGGTCGCGTCTTGCCATGGCACAACATGCTCGCTACTTGGGCGCACAAGGCTTGGCTCTTCTCAGGTCCCTCATAGCTTAAATGCAATATAGGAGCAGTATGTGCGATGATTTGTTGTTGGAGGCAGTGGCGTGTCTATTCGAACTTCTCGAGATTCAGGGCGATCTGCTGGGAGTCGGTACGTTCCGAAGGCAGCCCGGCAGCAGCATCTGCTTGCATCTGGATATGGCGATGTCTGGCGTGCAGCCAAGTCAGTTCTGCGACGTTTGGCACAAGCCAAGGCCAAGAGTAGTCCTTCTCAAGCACTCCACAGGGCGCGAAGTGCAGCACGAAAGGATGCCACTACACAGACACAACTGTCGCTTTCGCTGCTCGGTCTCGTCTTGGCACTTGATACCGCGGATGCACCAAGCTCGAGATTGGACTGTCTGCACTGCGAGCAAAATCGATGCTGCGAGGTTGACTCCTGTGGCAATGGAGAAGATTCACCTAGAGCCAAGAGAGCTTCAAGGGGTGCAAGGCCCTCCAGGCAACACCGGGCCTTTCCAGTCGCTCTCGACCTTGCTTCATCTATGCTACACCGTAGCAGCGCGTTTTGTGACTCAGCTTCTTGCCAGGCATGTCCGCGACAGGTCCATCGGACACTCCCAGGGCAAGTCGGATCACGAAAGATTCCTGGGGTCTGGCATCACTGGATCCAAGCACTTGGCCGGTGTTCAAGGCCCGAGCTGGTCGGACGTTTTTGTTGATGTCAAAACACCATCCTATATATTTCTTCTTCTTCTTATTGCTTCTGCTTTTTGCTTTTGCTTGGCTGTTGTTGTGGTTGTGGCTGCTCTAGTTGTGATGATGGTGGTGGTTGTCGTTGTCGTCGTGATTGTCGTCATCGCTGCCGTTGCTGCCGTGGTTCATGTCTCTCTTCGCCCTGATGCCCTGATGTTTTACCAAACATGTCTCCGCTACAAGCAGTCCAACAAACGTTCTTGAAGAGTAGGTGGCCTAGGGTCTACTGTAGGATGTCGGGTGGTGTTTTGGTTCCCGCTCTCGCACTTCAAGCTTCAACCCAAATCTAAACTTGGACGAACGATGTAAACAGGAATATGTGAAGCACAAGTCGCCAGAAGCTGTTGACTGCAGCGGACGCCGACATGAAGCACAGCTAATAACCATGCTCCAGAAGTGTTGTTGACTTTGGGGACCTCTGATTCCTCTAACCTAGTTGCCGAATTCCGTTGTGCGCCTCCCTGTGTCTTTGTTGCTGCTGCTTGCTGTTGCTGCTGTTGCTGTCTTCTGCTTGATTTAACCGTTTCAGTTGGCAGTAACCGAGGTGGCAGGTGCCGCTTTGGTGGTTCTGGTGACGGCAGTGATCAGTCTTTTTGTCTTCAGCGTGCGTGCGCGCGTGTGTGTGTGTGTGTGTGCGCATTGACTGGTAATCGTTTGCACAGAAGATGAGACCAGGAAGCAGAGAATGCAGGGGCATCAAGGCATGTGAAGCCCAACTGGAGCACACACAACGATTTGGCTTGCTGTCCCAACTCAGCAGAGGATGGCTTTGGCTCCTGCAACAGCCTGACCATTGCGCCCGTACCTGAAGGTGCATCGACCCTGCCAGCGGTAGCAGCATGCTTGGGTAAGTGCAGCTGTCAGCTTTGCGAGGCGACCCTGTATCAGAGGGACACCCGATGGAGTCTCTTGACGAAGCTCTTGCCACAGCCCGTCACGAAAACGAGTCTTTGCGCCAACTCTGCTGCCTGGATGCCCTAGATCATTGAAATTCATTGCTTGGGTTGCCATTTTAGGGTTTCTTGAAATTGTTCGGATGAAGAATGAGTGTCCTCATGAGGCACAGGCTGGTGAAAGACTAAGAGTTGTGGATTTTCCGACCCACGCTTTGAGCATTGATTCAGAGCTTCGCTCTCACTGAGAAACCAAGGCTACGATTTGGTAAGCTTGGCGCAGGAGAAGGACTTCCCTGAGGCCCGTTTCCTTTCGACTTCTGCGCGAGAGACATTGGAAGTTATTGGAAATGCATACGGAGGTGCCGATTAGCCATGAGGTGCTGATTGCGGAGGCGCGGAAGAGCTTGCTGGCTGTTAGCCAGCAAATGCTCCAAGACCCTTGGCAAGAGGAGAATGCTACTCTCATGTGTCGATATTGAGGCTCCATGAACGAGCCCTCGGAGAGGGCATACCTAAATGCCAATAAGCCAACTCGTGAAAGGAGGTCGCTCCTGTCATTGATTGATCTCACAAAGGAATAGGGACGATAAGGCATGTTGCACGGTTTTGCGGACCTTTCCACAAGCCAAAAAAAGAGTGCAGAACACAGATAGTGAAAGGATGCCTTTGCTTTCCAACAAATAAGGCTGCCACAGAACACGATGCCATGCCTGCGGGGGGGAATGCGCAGTCATCTCCATGCGGCGTGGCTTGCAAGTCTCGAACAGTAAGCAATTCTTTGGGAAAGCCACGCCAATTCTTGAAAGCACTCGAGGTGATGCGCCAGCGCCCGCAAAACCCAAGTCGAGCTCGAGGCAGAAGCTGGTGCATCGTCTCAGGACCCACGCCGAAGCCGAAGCTGAGGTGGATGCCTTTGCCTTCTTCACCCTCTGAGCCTGTTGCTCGCAACATGAATGCCAGCAACCCAGCGGCCATGCCCCCGCTGCTGCCTCTAGCGCAGAAAAACATCTGTGGTAGCCGTTGCTGGAGCGCACGAAGTCCCTGTCGTGCCTCAGGATACGTGCATGTCGGCGAGTACAGCATGTACGCCGACAGAGGTGAGGACCGCGTTGGGAGCAGCCTGCATGGAATGATCTCAGCCACAGACCTGCCAAAGCATCAAGACCGTGACCAGCAGCCCAGTCTCGAGAGTTGGTGCCCAAGCGACAAGCCGGGAGGAAAGGTGTCAGAGTTAGGCCGTACTCCAAAGGTCGTAAGCTTGGATGGTCGGGCTCAGAGCCCCGTGGCGACATCTCCGGCTCGGCCCTTGAAGCCTTGCCCAGCGAAGTAGAGTGCCATTTCCCGCCAAGACAGCCTGGTCTCCATCCTGTCCCGTGTCTCCGATGTGGAGCCCTGCCGTGCGGACGCGGGTGCTCGTGCTCGCACTTGCGGATCTGTGCTTCATGCTTGTGCTCATGGGTGCTCAATTCATTAAAGTGCATTGAAGGTCACGCGATTTGCTTCTGATGGAACCTGCAGCCCGGTTCTGGCTACCCGAGTGCGGGTCTCAGTGTCTCTTGCAGTTCCCGAGCCTGTCTCCACTTACTGCAGGCCACGATGCCTGTGATGCCGATTCCGGGCATCGCCTTGTCGCCGTCATGTCCAGCCGCTGACTCGGAAATCTGCTTCTAGAGGAACCATATGGATCGCTGACATGTTGGACATCGATCAGGAAACCTAGCCCTTTGGAGTTTGCAGGAGTTGTCGTTTACCGATTACTTTAGTAGGTGTAGCAGCAAGGCACCAGACCAGGTTATTGGTAGTCACAGTGGTATGCCTCGACAGCAATGAGCACAGAACTGTCACGTAGCACACATTGTGCCCTTGACCCACTAGGAGGCAGAAAGCTGGTTGGCATGTGCCGGCCCAAACATGCCAAGTGAAAGAACAAAAAAAAGAACATCTTGTGCAATAGATTCGCTCGACGAGTCGCCCCACCCTTTCCCTGCTACGCTTTTTTGCTCCAGCTTCGGTGGCCCTCTTCTCAAGTGGATTCTGGGAGCTCACCCTTGAGTTGCTTGAGGTTTACTCTACTGCTCGGCTGGGAAGGTCTCGATCTGTCAGCGTCGGAAACCTAGAGGCCTCCTGCTACTGACCGAGCTTCAGCAGTTGTTCTCCATTCGACTATTGGTGTTCTGGAGGGGTCGCTGAGGTCACCAGGCGGCACTACAAGCAGTGTTGGGCTGCAGCCTTAGTCGCAGAGGAAAACGAGAGCATCGAGCTTTAGCGTTCACTGCTCCTTTCACTTCCACCTGTAAGAAAGCTCAGTCCTGCGATTTCCGTCGAGTCGTAGCTTCCCAGGTCCTCCAGCGCGAGGAGCGAATCATTCTGTGAGCTGGAAGATTGAGCTGTCACGCCGATCAACCAAGCGGATGGCCGTTCAAAAAGTTGCCGAACTTGGGCTTACCGTGGCCGTGAGCCTGAAGTGGAAGCCAGCTGCATGCCCGAGCATCTTTGCAGGACAATCCTGCCATTGCGGGAATTTGGAGACTCCCAGAGACTTACAGAGAGGAAGATCCGTGATGAATCCTAGGCAAACAACTAGGTAGCTGACTCAGTTTCGCTAGCCTTAACCAACCAAAGTCTCAGGAATCTCCTTGGCATGACACTATACATGACAGTAGATACTGCTTCACTAGCTCTAATTCAGCAGCGCAGAAGTGCGCGACGCATTGCATCGTTGATTTGTTTCCATGTTCCCTTCATGCCTCTGGCAGGCCAGCAACAGACCAGGCATCCACAGAGGGCAAGGATGCAGTAGTAGCCCAGGTTGGCAGTTTGACTGCAGTTGCTCAGTTGCTCCTGTTTGTTTCTAAGTAATAGCACACGCTTCGCTTGCTGGCCAGTTGCTGCTGGCAAGCTGGCATGAACTTTGGCAGCTGTGGCTGATGTGAGAAAGCTTTGCTGTGTGCTCTTCACAACGTGTCAGCAATCGACTGATCGTGGAGGGCAGTAAAGCTGCTTAATCGCACCGCGTGCGCTTAAAGCCTTTTGTTCGTAGCTATGGGATGAGAGGAAGGAGGCCGCTACCCAGGCGGGGCGCAAGGAGGGCGAGCACTGCGTGTTGCCAGCCGAAGCCTGCGTTGCAGGTAGCACCAGGTCCGGATACCATGTACAGTGGCCCTCTGGGGGCGAAGCTCAGACCGCAGCAAGTGCAAGCTTCCATGGTTTCCATCGTCGAGGATTCGGGGATGCCATGAGTTGAATTAGG
Organism: Symbiodinium sp. CCMP2456; assembly: GCA_905221635.1. Taxonomy (NCBI): domain Eukaryota; class Dinophyceae; order Suessiales; family Symbiodiniaceae; genus Symbiodinium; species Symbiodinium sp. CCMP2456. Next base: position 178,021 of record CAJNDV010002780.1, read on the forward strand.
CGGCTGCCTACAATGCAGCGGTTTGCAGACAGCCTGGCACTTCAGCAACGAGAGGAGGCCAGGAGATGAATGAAGGACCGGCTGCCTTTCGTCCCTCCGTCGCTTCGCTGCCGCAGGCCGCTCCTACTGCGCCAGTCGCGGCGCAGGTCACGGAGCGGAGAGCCGACGAGCGTTCCTCCGTCGGGTGCCCGTCGGGTGCCGCCACCGCCCTGGGCTCCACGAGCCGCGCTTTCCAACGCCTCAGGTGGCTCCTTGGGGGCAGTTCCGCGATGTCATCAGAGAGGAGATGTGCACTGGGCTCGTTATGGTCGATTGATGCCAGAGGTAGTTTGGACTTCTCTGTTTGGGCCAGGTCTGCTGCCTTCTCTGCGATGCAAGACACTGCCGCCACATCCCCGGTTTTTGAGGAAGCAGTGCTAGGTGGCGAGAAGGCTGCATCGCTGGATGCAGTGTAAGGCTAGACCGATGCAGTTCATCATCAACAACAATGCCCAGGCTGGAAGCTGCACTAGAATAAAAACTTTGCCTGTCAAGTCAACCTGGCCCCTTCGACATTAAAACTTTGAAGGCGAAGGTGGAGCAGCACACGGTGGCTCCTCATCCTGCGCCACCGAGCCCGCCCCCACCCCCTCGAGAGCCGGTGACGTTCCTGGAGGCAACGGAATGACTCCATGCCACTGGAGCTGCCAGCTGCCATATACGCTTGAACCAGGGCGTTTTCCAGTTCTTCGCGTCGCCTTGGACAGGTTCTTGGTGAATTCGTTTTTGTTACAGGCATCTTGTGCATGACCAACCGGGGTTCCAGTGGTGTCTGAGGAATCGTCTCTGCATCTTCAGTGCCCTGGGAATTGGGCAGCTCGACTGGCAACGGTGATTGAGTATTTGCCAGCGCGGTTGTCTCTCCTTTGGCCCACACAAGCGGAAACCACGAGGATTTGAATTCCATACGATCTGCTCATCCAAACACTCGAGTTCTCGCTTGTTGTACTTCTTCGCAGCCCTGCCGCATTCGTTGCACTGCCAGAAGCATCAGCACCAATTAAGTGACATCCCGACGAAGCGTAGATGTGTAGATATGCGTAGCTATGGCCTACGATTCGCCCTATCACACCATATGAGGGAAGAGGAACGCCCGCAAGCAAAAGGCATGCGACGAATTTGAAACGTGGTGTTGGTCACAGAACAGCGGACGAATGCTGCAAGCCGCGGGTCAGGATGTTTGGCGAAGTCCCAACTATCTGGGTGTAAGTCCCGTGCTGGCAGCCATGCCGTAGACCCGTTTGTACATGTCAGCACCCGTCGTCGGCTCGCCTGAGCAATTGGCAGGAAGTCCGGGTTTGTTACTTGACAGCTGGGCAATCGCCAATCAACCTTCTACATGTCTCCAAGAGTGCGTCCTAAACCCAACACAACAGCATGGGGAACCTGTGTTATCCAATCGCACGAGAGTGTCTCGGCAGACATGCGGGCATCCACCCTGTCAGCTGAGCACATAGACTAGTCACTGCCACCACCACCATCGTTGAAATCGTCATGGTTTCAGCAGTTCCAAGTTCGGTCGGCGGGCAGAATGCCGAGCAAAGCAGCGACAGAAATAGATACGGGGTGACTGGTGGTGGCCCATCGGTACCTTGCCCAGACTATGTCAGCACAATCTGAGGTTGTACGTGCTACAAGGCTCCGTGCAGCCACTCACGCCTGCTGCGTGTCCGTCTATGTGTGCTGCCGCGCCTCGACAGGCCACCTAGCCAGGCAGTGGCGCATAGCTGAAATGCGTTACACTCAGCTTTTAAGCTTCTGCCTTTACCGTCTAGGAAGTCTAGGAGCTGGGTTCCCCGGACATCAAGCGAGCATGCAGGCAGCACTTGATTGATAGGGCCTGCTCATGTTCTGCTGACGAGTCTTCCAGCACCTGCCCATGCTGGTTCAAGCCATCCACGAGAGCTTTGTCACGTCAGAGAAGGAGGCCAGACGTACCTTTCAGCTGCAGTGAGACTGATTGATCCACGCGATTTGAAAGATGATATGTTACTGCCATGCTCGACTGCAGGCTTCTCGGTGTCATGGCTTACCGTGTAGAAGTAGAATGTGGCTCCACTGGTGTAGGGGATCAGCCAGGGGCTTAGAGTCTAGAGCACCACGATGCAGTCGCAGCAAGACGATCTCTCGGTGCTCAAGCAAAGACTGCACAGATGCGGGAGTAGAGAGACGGGCTGAGGCTCGCTGTTGTTGGGGGCAGCCCCGAACTTGGGGATTGGAACCCCAGAGTCTTGCCAGCAGAAGCGCCAGCTCGACGCAACGGCCGCACGCGTATTGCTCAAGCCGGCTGCACCCGACATGCAGCAAACCTACTCCATTGCCGTTATTATGATTTGGCAGCCGAGGCAAAGCAATCCGACTTGAAACATCAGCCGCCACTTTTCCAATCTGGGTCATGTGCTTACTTTTCGACCGGCTAGAAGTGGCATGGTGTGCAGCCAGCACGTTTTACATTCTCTCAACATGTCACGAAACATGAATGGGAACGTGACTTGATGATTCTCAGGCTGCCCCGATACCGGCAGCAGGGAACTAAGCTGCGCCATGTGTATTGTGATGTTGGCTTGGTACTGTGGAGAGGTTTCATAAGCACCACAAGCTCTATCTTCTTTCATGGAGAGGCTTTCCTTGGCTGCGAATTCAAGTTCATCATTCTACGATCTGATGGACAGATCACTTGGGAGGCCTGGGCAAGAAGAATACAACTCTCCTGGCAACAACGGGCTATGAATAATAATGGGGACTGTAAATCCCCCGACATACGTACGCAGGTACGTAGGTGTGTATGTATGTATGTATGTATGTATGTATGTATCTATGTATCTATGTGTATGTAGGTATGTAGGTATGTATGTACGTACGTATTTACGTACGCACATATGTATGCATGCATGCATGCATGCATGCATGCATGCATGCATGTGGGCATTGATCTAAAGGTCCTTGCGGCTGTATTTATACAAAACGATCACTGGCATAACATAACATGCCATCGCGAAAGTTCCGCGATGGGTCTGCTAAAGAAAATTATTTTTCTGCGAAAGTTGTTGTGTTAGCCTATTTGCCCGCTATTATGACTACTACTACTACTACTACTACTACTACTACTACGCCTGCTGCTACTACTACTACTGCTGCTACTACTACTATTCTTATTATTACTATTACTATTACTATTACTATTACTATTACTATTACTATTACTATTACTATTACTATTACTATTACTATTACTATTACTATTATTATTACTATGATTATGACTATTACTATTACTATTACTATTACTACTACTATTACTATTACTATTACTATTACTATTACTATTACTATTACTATTGCTATTACTATTGCTACCACTACTACTACTACTACTACTACTACTGCTGCTGCTGCTGCTACTACTACTATTATCACTATTATTATTACTATTACTATTA